>ONZH01016281.1:0-132152 GCA_900303285.1 Rhinella marina
CGCAGCTGAGTAAAATGGATTTGTATCACTGAGCTAAAACAACTGAAATAATAATTTTTTTTTTTAGATTTTGTTTTTTTGGGAACGTGACGTGCAGGAAATATGGTAGAACTGACTGACACCCTGTTAACGGTGGCTATTTAGTCTGTGACCCAGACAAATGTCACACAGAGAATTTTCTGGATCAAGCGGTATATGATATTGGTAGCAAATGACTTGGTTGTATTGTGTGACGTACAGACAGTGTCACCTGGACAGTATGTACCGTTTGGAGTGACTATGCTGAACTGCGTCACACAGAAAGGTTACACGCAGCTGAGTAAAATGGATTTGTATCACTGAGCTAAAACAACTGAAATAATAATTTTTTTTTTTTATATTTTGTTTTTTTGGGAACGTGACGTGCAGGAAATATGGTAGAACTGACTGACACCCTGTTAACGGTGGCTATTTAGTCTGTGACCCAGACAAATGTCACACAGAGAATTTTCTGGATCAAGCGGTAGATGATATTGGTAGCAAATGACTTGGTTGTATTGTGTGACGTACAGAAAGTGTCACCTGGACAGTATATACGGATGGGAGCGAATGTGTTGAACTGTGACACAGAAAGGTTACACGCAGCTGAGTAAAATGGATTTGTATCACTGAGCTAAAACAACTGAAATAATAATTTTTTTTTTTATATTTTGTTTTTTTGGGAATGTGACGTGCAGGAAATATGGTAGAACTGACTGACACCCTGTTAACGGTGGCTATTTAGTCTGTGACCCAGACAAATGTCACACAGAGAATTTTCTGGATCAAGCGGTAAATGATATTGGTAGCAAATGACTTGGTTGTATTGTGTGACGTACAGACAGTGTCACCTGGACAGTATATACGGATGGGAGCGAATGTGTTGAACTGTGACACACAGAAAGGTTACACGCAGCTGAGTAAAATGGATTTGTATCACTGAGCTAAAACAACTGAAATAATAATTTTTTTTTTTTATATTTTGTTTTTTTGGGAACGTGACGTGCAGGAAATATGGTAGAACTGACTGACACCCTGTTAACGGTGGCTATTTAGTCTGTGACCCAGACAAATGTCACACAGAGAATTTTCTGGATCAAGCGGTAGATGATATTGGTAGCAAATGACTTGGTTGTATTTTGTGACGTACAGAAAGTGTCACCTGGACAGTATATACGGATGGGAGCGAATGTGTTGAACTGTGACACACAGAAAGGTTACACAAAGCTGAGTAAAATGGATTTGTATCACTGAGATAGAACAAAAAAAAAAAAACAGGGTTAGATATGGCGATAGCTGCACTACTAGTGCCAGCCAGCCAAGTGACAAAAAATAAATAAATAAAATGTCTTCTAGCCCTTAGAAGGGCTGTTGGGTTCTTTGTGGGTGATCCCTGCCTAACTGAGAACTAAATTCAGGCCCTAACACTGTCCCTGAAAGGCAGCAGCTCTATCCCTAACGATATCCAGACGGCATCTGAGACGAGCACCGCGGCCAGTCGGTAGTATATTCCAGGGTCACCTGATCAGGCCAGCCAACCCCTGCTATCGACATGTAAGGGCCCCACGTGATGCTGGGTGGTACGCAGAGTCTCCTGGCTTGTGATTGGCTGTGTTTTTAGGCGCCAAAAAAGCACGATGCGGAAGTTGCCATTTCCTCGAGCATGGCGAGATACTCGTCCGAGCATAGAGCAGTACCCTAATGCTCGAACGAGCACCAAGCTCGGACGAGCATGTTCGCTCATCTCTAATAGGGAGGCATTATCCACACTATAAAAGGAGAACAGGGTCTAATAGGGGAGTTCCAGCAAACCTTGCTTCTTATTGGGGTGACTCTGGACAAGAATAGGACAAGTTGTTTTTTTTTTGCAGGGCCACGGACCGAAAGTGTGGCCCTGCAGTGTGCCATCAATCATAATTTTTCAAGGGTGTGTATGATGCACGCCTTTATGTGTAATAAAGGGGGTATTGAAGTGCCTATTCCTTGTAATTTTTGGCAGCCCTTTCCCTTAGTGCATAGGCTTTATGAGTGTCGGAGTCCCACAATTATACCACAATGTGAATGAGGCCCTCCTTTATATGATATACCGGTTGTATGGGAGTGCCTCATCCGTGTAACTTTTGGCAGCACTTGCGCTTAATGTACAAGTAAATCTATGTTTCCTAACAATATTTCCTGTAAAATCGATGTTATCTTGGGTTTTGGGGGGGTATTTTTGTCATTCCGTAAAAGTGACGTAATAGTCGGACATCATCGTTAATAGCAGCGACTTTGGTGTCCAAGATGCATCCAGACATCCTCCCCATGCTGTTCACTAACCATTTCAGTGGTGTTTTCACCATTTTCTGGCGTTTCCCAATGAACCAGACACCCTCCCCTCTGCAGAACAGGGGGTGCCTCGTCTTCTCCCATTGACTTCCATTATACTTGGGTGCTCGGCCGAGCACTCGAGCACCACCTAGTGTTCGGCCAGAGCACCTGAGCACCCGAATATCGGGGTGCTCGATCATCACTACCAATAGCCCTTCCGCTGCCCCCTCTTGCCCCTACCTGGTGCTGCCTGAGGCGATCGCCTCACCTCGCCTCATTGGTGGTCCACCCCTGCCTCTTTTAAGGAGAACCTGTCACTGTGAAATTAATTGTAATCTGAATGCAACATACTAAAAATCAGAAGAAGTTGATCAGATTTATACTGTATATAGCTTTGTGGGAAAATATTAAAAAATATTCAGGAAAAAAATTGAATTTATGCATGTAACCCTGTGCTCTTTTTGTGATCAGATGCTCAAGTGGGCTGTCTTATCAGTGACTGACAGCTATCTCTATATACACACTTACACAGGGATCAAGGCAAGGTAGCAATGTCCTAGAGAAGTAACCTCTGTGACATTGAGTCCTGCAGGTCCTAAATCTGCAGTGACATCCTTTGTATGCAGAAGAGCTCCTGTAATATGCCAGCCAGAGACCTGGAAGAGAAAAAGGAAGCCAGGCCCCAGCAGAACTAGATCACCTCTACCAGTGTAAAATGCCTTCCATGGGCTGTTTTTTTAAATTGTAACTGAAGTGCAAAAAAGGTGCAAATGTTCACCTGAGGTCTTGTTTCACCTCTTGGGGGTTATTGACACACATAAGTAGAAAAAAAAATACAATAAGGTTAAAAACATAATAAAGTTAATCTGCAAATTTAAAGAATAACTAAATGTGATTTGACAAAAAAAGTTATGTTTTACCATTGTGTTTACAGTTTACTTAAAAAATTAACTAAAAAATAAAAATCCTAAACAAATGTATTTACATTTATTTTATGCATTTATATAGCACTGAAGTATTCTACAGCGCTTTACGGACATTAGTATCAAGCTGTCCCCAATGGGGCTCACAATCTAAGTCTGACTGGAGTACCTAGAGAAAACCCATGCAAGCACAGGGAGAACATACGAACTCCATGCAGATGTTGTCCTTGGTCAGATTCGAACCCAGGACCCCAGCAACTTATATGTTACAAGTGCTACACTGTTTTGACATCTGCAGTCACACCGTGTTCCTGCTCAGGTCACTTCTACAGAGATGGGAGCTCATCACTGGATCCGGAGTGTTCGTAACAGGTGAGTGTTTGTCATTGACAATATGCCTGGCCCCTTGCCCATGCATTCACCATCTCGGAGGGGTTAAAAATCACCCATAGGGAGAAGCAGAGAGAACCTAAACAGGCCTGTCTGAGCATAGTGGGAATTAAAAAAACACATGGTAGGAAGAAAATAACACAGGGGTGGGAGATGGCATTGGACTCTGTAGAGTCCAATACCTTTGAAAAAGTAAAAAGGATTTCTCAATGTTTACCAAAGGGACAGTTCAAATAACACTCATTACAAAAGGTTAACAAACACAGAACATCTCATGATGCTATTAGAGATGACTGAAGATGAGCGAAAAGTTGACAAAGTGGAATTCGATCCAAATTTCAGGAAAAATTCAACTTGCACCGAAGTTGATTTTCCTCACGCTTCTTGGTAACGAATCATCTTTTTTCCAAAAATGGCTGCTGCACATGTTAGGACATTGAGCAAAGAACTCTGGGAATGAGGGATCACCTACTATGCCATGCATGCAGCTAGTCAGCAGCCAGCCCCTGTGATGTCACAGCCCTATAAATAGCATCAGCCATCTTGGATTTAGCCATTTTCCAGCATAATTAGTGCAGAGAGACGTGACAGGCACTAGGGACAGTTTTAGGAAATACTTCATTGTGCTAAATAAAAGATTTACAAGTTCAGGGAAAGATTAGCCAAGGTGTAGGGAAATGATAGGGAGGCATTATCCACACTATAAAAGGAGAACAGGGTCTAATAGGGGAGTTCCAGCAAACCTTGCTTGTTATTGGGGTGCAAGTTCTGTGTGATACAGCCATTTATGTGGTGTATTAAAAGGAACTATACATACGTCTTGTTTTGCGGTGAGCGTACATTTCTTTATAGACATTTTTATGGTGTATTAAGAAAAAAAGTCTTATACGTCTTATTAGCCATTCAGAAGTGAACGTACATTGTTTTATATACATTTTTTTGGTGTATTAATAAGGAAAAAAGTATGTCTTATTAGACGTTCAGAGGTGAACATACATTGTTTTACAGACATTTTTGTGGTGTATTAGGCTCCATTTACACATCCGGTAGTGTGAATGGAGCCTAATACACCACAAAAATGTCTGTAAAACAATGTATGTTCACCGCAAATTGCGGATCCACAAAACATGCTCACCGGCCATGTGCCAGCACTATAGAAATAACTATTCTTGTCCGTGACTCTGGACAAGAATAGGACAAGTTGTTTTTTTTTTGCAGGGCCGCGGACCGAAAGTGCGGCCCTGCAGTGTGCCATCTGCATCTTTTGTGGCCCCATTGAAAATGAATGGGTCCACACCCGTTCCGCAAAATTGCGGAAACAGATGCGGACCCATTTTCTGGATGTGTGAATTGACCCTAAATAGGAAAAAACCTACGTCTTATTAGCCTTTCAGCGTGAATGCACAATGTTTTATAGACTTTTTTTGTGGTTTATTAATAATAAAAAAACCTATGTCTTATTAGGGGGAACATGCATTTCTTTATAGAAATTTTTGTTGTGTATTAAGAAAAAAAAGGATGTCTTATTAGATATTCAGCCGTGAACGTACATTGTTGAGCCATTTTTGTGGTGTATTAATAAGGAAAAAATCTACATCTTATTAGCCGTTTTGCAGTGAACATACATTGTTCTACTACCATTTTGGGGGTGTCTTGATTTACTTTGAACTTAATTTAAATCTTTTATTTTGCAGTACGTCAGACAGACAAGTGAAAGGCCTTTCAAAGGGAACAGCAGTTGCTCAAATGTTTCTGGCGCAGGCACAAGTAGCAGCAGAAGAAGTGGGGTGGCAGCAGGAGTTGCAGTGAGAGGCCTGAGCTCCAAGTGTTATCTAGTGGTCGTGTTTGACCAGAAACCCAGTGGTGCTTGAGTGGTTGACTCGGCCTTCTATTTAGTCGCAAGTGACATCAGACACCCTCAGCCAAGAGTCGGTGGGTTCTTCTGACACAACGCTTAGTTGGCATGGCCCAGGAGCAGGCCCTGTGCCCCCACCTGTCCTCAACCTGCCTCTGTCATTTTCTGTCCCTTCACCTCGAGAAATATTATATACCGTAGGCTCAGTTCCACTTTTCAGTGCGAACAAGCAACTAGAGGACAGTCAGCAGCTACTGCCTAGCTAAGATCTGGAGGAGACATGCGCTGCTTCCGCTGGTAGGTGGGCAAGTAAACATCATAAGAATCGCGTGGGAGCTGATGTTGAGAGCGGTCAGGCTCCTGGCCCTGTGACCGTTGAGGGGGACATCAGTGACATGTAGACGGCAGGGGATGATGATGATGTAGCTGAACGCACATGGGAGCCTGGTGAAGAAGGGGCTTGATCATCATCAGGATAAGAGGGAGGCAGCTTGCGCATGAGGCACTGGATGAGCCAGCAATTTGGTAGCTTCTCCATGAGTCAGCAGGGTGGCAGCAGTGGGAGGTCTGGGGCCAAACATGCCTGAGGTAGACCGCCCCCCTTTGCAGGAGTCTACCTGACCGGAAAGAAACGGTGCCATGGTTTACAGAGGCAGCAGTAGTAGAAAGTAAGCGCGGAGGATTGGGGAGAAAATGCCATACTCAGTCTAGCGTTTTTTTTGTCAAGCTGCCTGAGAAGGTAAACATGGCCATTTGCCGAATCTGTGTGAAGAAGGTAAAGCGTGGCCAGGGTGCCAATGGTGGCATCATGGCCCTGCATCAACACATAAAGCATCACCATAAAGTGGCCTGGGACAACCGTGGTGCTAATTCAGTGGTCCAGCCTGATGCTCCTGCTTCTTGTTATCCTACTCTTCATCAGTCATTTCATCAGAAATTGATCAGCGAAGCGTTTTCAAGAGACAACAGTATGCGTGCACTCATCCAACAGAGCAGAAGCTGAACGTGCTGCTGGCCAAGTTGCTGCTGCTGCTGCAGTCTCTCCCTTTCCAAGTGGTGGACTCTGCACCCTTCAGAGAACTGATGGCTTGTGCCGAGCCGAGGTGGAGAGTCCTAAGCCGTCATTTCTTTGCGATAAAGGCAGTAAGAGCCCTGCTCATCTATGTTGAACAGAACATGGGCTAGTCCTTGAGCCTGTCGGTGTCCGTCAAAGTTCATGGCAGTGCCGACATGTGGAGCTATAACTATGGTCAAGGACAATATATGTCCTTTTTGGCCCACTGTGTAAATGTTGTTCCTGCCCAGCCACACCAGCAACTTGGTCAGGTGATGATGCTGCCGCCTGCACATTCTCATGACGTTGGTCCTGCAACAATGTCCACCTCTGCCTTCTCATCATCCACCGTGTCCTCAGGCTCCACTGCAAGGACAATTCACAGTGTTCCTCCAGCATACCACATGTGCAGGGCACAGCGGTCTCACTGTCACACTGTTCTGCACCTAGTTTGCCTGGGCAAACAGAGTCACACAGGGGAAGAACTGCTCCACATCCTTCATCAAGAAATCGAATCCTGGCTTTCACCTCAACAACTCAAAATCGGAACCATGGTCACCGCCAATGGGAAGAACATAATGTTGGCGCTACGTCAAGGAGGACTGAGCCATGCTCCCTACACAGCGAACATGTTCAGCCTCATTGTAAAGAGGTTCCTGGAGTCTTCCACCTATCTGCAAGAAATTCTTAAGATGGCTAGGAAACTGTGCATGCACTTCAGCCACTTTTACGCTGCAAATCACACCCTCCAGCTGCAAAGGCAGAATGGCGTTCCCCAACATTGACTGATATGCAACATTTCCACCCATTAAAAAAATGCTACCCTCCATATGTTGGACCGACTATATGAACAGAGATAGGCCATAGATGATTTACTGATGATGCAGGCGGACAAAGGTACTCCCCTGTGTAACTTGGGTGGAGCCAGTGGCAGCTTATGCGCGACACCTGCTGTTTACTTGGGCCCTTTAAGAAGGCCACTATGGGATGAACAACGTAATTCCACTGCTTTATGTCCTGGAACAGATGCTGCTAAATCTGACTGGCCAAGGGATAGGAGATGTGGTGACTACATCTCACAGCCACATGAACCCTGGTGGGGGCTGAACTAAAGGAGAGGAGGACATTCGATTACAAGCAATGCGTACAGAAATGGGTGCTTTTTCTACACAGGTGACAGGAGAGGAGGAGCATGACCAACCAGTAGAGCTACAGGGCGATATGGAAGACAAAGCAGAGGACCCAGACACACTGTGACAGTATGCAGTGGAGACTGAGTCAGGGAGTCTCTCTGAGTCACTTGCCAAATGGCCCAGTTGCTTGCGTAATGACAGCCAAATTGTCACCATTCGGCAGAGCGATGATTTCTAGCTCTCCACCATGGTAGACCCTCACTACAGGTCAAAAATCTGGGCCTTTTTTACACCCGCTGAGAGGGAGGACAAACTGAACTACTATCAGTTGACCGCTGCCTATGTGCGCTATTGCCCATCCTCACACAGGTCTGACCGGGGAGGGAGCCCTCTGAGCTCACGTGCCTTCTGAAGAAACTACTGACTAGCAGCAGCAGTTAGACATGGAGCAGAACCTGAAACAGCTGGTTGTGGCATACTTGGACTGCACCCTGCAACCCCACATGGAAGATCCCCTGAACTACTGGGCAGCCAAACTCAATTTGTGGCCGCAACTGGCCGAGTTTGCCATGGACTAACTTTCCTGCCCAGCCAACAGTGTGGCATTAGAGTGGGTGAGGCGTGGGCCATATTTACCCCAAAGAGAACTCGCCTGTCCACCCGAAATTTGGAGAAACTGACCTTTGTGAAGATAAATCAGGAGTGAGTCAGCCAGGATTTCCACACACCAGTATCTAATGCATCAGACTAGCTCATCCATGGTGCCAAACCTAAACTTTGTTAAAAGAGAACTGTTTCTTCTGGCTACCTGATTCAACTACTATTCTAATGCTGCCACCCACCTGATGCCACACACCTGCTGTCATGTGCTCCTACTGCCACACACCATCTTCAGCTGGTACTGGTATTGCCCCCCACCTCCCAACTCTGTCAATGGGCCACTCTGTGGTCTCCTCATGCTGCTGCCACCTCAACACTATGTGACTGGGCCATTCTGTGGTTTCCTCATGCTGCTGCCACCTCAACACTATGTCACTGGGACACTCTGTGGTCTCATCATGCTGCTTCCAACTCACCACTATGTCACTGGGCCACTATATGGTCTCCTCATTCTTCTGCCACCTCACCACTATGTGACTGGGCCACTCTGTGGTCTCTTTATGCTGCTGCAACCGCAACACAATGTCACTGGGACACTCTGTGGTCTCCTCATGCTGCTGCCACCTCATCACTTTGTCACTGGGTTACTTTGTGGTCTCCTCATGCTTCTGCCAACTCACCACTCTGTGCTCTCCTCATGCTGCTGACACCTCATAACTCTGTGGTCTTCTCATGCTGTTGCCACCTCAACACTATGTCACTGGGCCACTCTGTGGTCTCCTCATGCTGCTGATACCTCAACACTATGTCACTGGGCCACTCTGTGGTCTCCTCATGCTGCTGATACCTCAACACTATGTCACTGGGCCACTCTGTGGTCTCCTCATGCTGCTCTCACAACAACATTCTGTCACTGTGCCACTCTATGGTCTCCTTATGCTGCCGCCATCTTACTACTATGTCACTGGGCCACTCTGTAGTCTCCTCATGCTGCTGCCACCTCAACACTATGTCACTGGGCCACTCTGTGGTCTCCTCATACTGCTTCAACCTCACCACTTTGTCACTGGGCCACTCTGTGGTCTCCTCATGCTGCTGGGTCACTCTGCGGTTTCCTCATTATGCTGCCACCTCACCACTATGTCACTGGGCCACTCTATGGTATCCTCATGCTGCCGCCATCTCACTACTATGTCACTGGGCCACTCTGTGGTCTCCTCATGCTGCTGCCTTTTCAACACTATGTCACTAGGTCACTCTGTAGTCTCCTCATGCTTCTTCCACCACACCACTATGTCGCTGGGACACTCTGTGGTTTCCTCATTATGCTGCTACATCAACACTCTGTAACTGGACCACTCTGTGGTCTCCTAATACTGCTTCGACCTCATCACTATGTCATTGGGCCACTCCGTGGTCTCCTCATGCTGCTGCCACCTAAATACCATGTCACTGGGCAACTCCGTGGTCTCCTCTTGCTACTGCCACCTCAACACTATGTCATTGGGCCACTCTGTGGTCTCCTCATGCTGCTGCTAACCTCAACACTCTTTCACTGGGCCACTCTGTGGTTTACTCATGCTGCTGCCACCTCACCACTCTGTGGTCTCCACATGCTCCTGCCACCTCAACACTATGTCACTGGGCCACTCTGTGGTCTCTTCATGCTGCTGCTAACCACAACACTCTGTAACTGGGCCTACTCTGTGGTTTATTCATGGTGCTGTCACCTCAATACTATGTCAATTGGCCACTCTGTGGTCTCCTCATGCTGCTTCCTCCTCATCACTATGTAATTGGGCCACTCTATGGTCTCCTCATACTGCTGTCCCTTTTAACACTATGTCGCTATGTTGCTGCTACCAACTTCAATACCACCCTCAGTGGGCCACTCTGTGATCTCCTCATGCTCCTTCCACCTAAATAGTATGTCACGGGGGCACTCTGTGGTCTCCTTATGCTGCTGTCACCTCACCATTTTGTTATTGATCCACTCTGTGGTCTCCTCATGCTGCTGCCACCTCAACACTTTGTGTTTTCCTCATGCCGAGGTGTAATTACTCTGTCACTGGGCCACTCTGTGGTCTCCTCATGCTGCTGTCACTATGTTCGTGAGCTACTCCTTGGTCTCATCATGCTACTGTCACCTCACCACTATGTCATCGGGCCACTCTGTGGTCTCCTCATGCTGCTTCCACCTCACCACTCTGTGGTCTTCTCATGCTTCTGCCACCTCACCACTTTGTCACTGGGCCACTATTTGTTCTCCTCATACTACTGCCACCTCGCCTCTATGTCAATGGTCCCTCTGTGGTCTCTTCATGCTGCTGTCACCTCAAAATTATGTCACTGGGCCACTCTGTGGATTCCTCATGCTGCTACCACCCCACCATTATGTCATTGGGACACTCTGTGATCTCCCCATGCTGCTTCCACCTCACCACTGTTTTACTGGGCCACTCTGTGATCTCTTTATGCTTCTGTCACCTCACCTCTGTGTTACTGGGCCACTCTGTGTTCTCCGTATACTGATGCCACCCCACCATTATGTCATTAGGTCACTCTTTGGTCTGCTTATGCTGCCGTCACCTCACCATTCTGTTACTGGACCACTCTGTGGTCTCCTCATGCTGCTGCCACCTCAACACTCTGTGTTTTCCTCATGCTGTTTCCACCTCACTACTCTGTCACTGGGCCACTCTGTGGTCTCTTCATGCTGCTGCCATCTCAACACCATGTCCGTGAGCTACCCCTTGGTCTCATCATGCTACTGTCACCTCACCACTATTTCACTGGGCTACTATGTGGTCTCCTTATGATGCTGCAACCTCAATACTATGTCACTGGGCCACTCTATGATCTCCTCATGCTGCTTCCAACTCAACATTTTTTCACTGTCTTACTCTGTGGTCTCCTCTTGCTGCTTCCACCTCACCATTCTGTGGTCTCCTCATGCCACTGCCACCTCACCACTATGTCACTGGGCCACTGTGTGGTCTCCTCATACTACTGGCACCTCACCTCTATGTCAATGGGTCCCTCTGTGGTCTCTTCATGCTGCTGTCACTTCAAAATTATGTCACTGGGCCACTCTGTGGTCTCCTTATACTGATGCCACCCCACCATTATGTCATTGGGCCACTTTATGATCTCCCCATGCTGCTTCCTCCTCACCACTGTTTCACTGGGCCACTCTTTGGTCTCCTTATGCTGCTGCCACCTCAACACTGTGTTACTGGGCCACTCTGTGTTCTCCTTATACTGATGCCATCCCACCATTATGTCATTAGACCACACTGTGATCTGCTTATGCTGCCGCCACCTCACCTCTCTGTCAATGGGCCACTCTGTTGACTTCTCATGCTGTTCACACCCTCCCCACTCTATGAATGGCCCACTCTTTTGCCTTTTTGGCCTTAATTATATTACCTTTTTTTACCCTTCTTCAGAAAGAAGGAAAATTAGACGGACAACAGATTCTGTGTATGTATCAACTTTAAGGCCTGTATGACATGTTCCTATTTTGTTTCAGAATTGGCTTATGATTTGGTAGTCACGGAAAATAATGCACTCTTCAAACATAACTTATGAACTAAGCCCCCAATTTAATGATAAAATCTGATACTTTTAACCAATATATTTTGATCAAAACACATCTGTGTCCACCTACCCAAGGCCTCTCCAGCCTCTTCCTTTGCCCGCCCTCCTATTCCCTTGTTACTCCTCCCCAGGAAGAGGCAGAGCAGCCTGGGCTCCTACACACAGAACACCGCCCCTGGGCACTTGCGAATGCTCATTTGCATAAGAAATAAACAGCATTTTCCTACATCTGCAAGTCTAAAGAAAATAACAAAGGTACCATTACATTCATGTGTAGGTGTGCAACAAAGCCATGTAAGCACTGTATATGGTCATATAGTGGTGACAGACTCCCTTTAAAATGGGCACATATTTTTTATCTTTTGCATGGATGACCTCATGCTGCATATATTCATTGACTAATACTATCAGCTCAGAAATCTTTGGTGTATAGTCCCCCTTCCAGTGCTTGACTATCAAACTTCTAATTGCAGCAAATATATGGGCAAATACCCACCTATGATCATTTGGGAAATCCACCAATACTCAAGCGCGCTACACTGGGAGATGGGTGAATTTGTAAATGGGATAATAAACCAAAAAGTCCCAAAAAGGATAACAATCAGACATTGCCACCACATATGTAGAGATATACCTCTAGACCTCCAGCATAAATTACTGTACGCCGGACTCATATGAGCTATCCTATTAGGCATTAGATACCATCTAAGTTGTACTTGTTCAATATGGTTAGTACAATGCAAACTTCTAGCTGTCCAATATAAGGCTGATCTCCAGTCAGCCAAAGAAAATTCACTATACAATTCTGTCTCCCAGGTGATCATAAAATCATGCCGGGATGGCAGAAGTTAGTATAGTCTTATGTGCAATGGATAACCCCTTCATAACAGTTTCTGTTGTCACAAATAGAGGAGAGTTTCCATAGGTATTGCCTAGGGCACATGTATGCTAGTGAGAAAGTGCCTTATTTATAGATAGGAATAAAATTAAGAATTAGGCAAGGAAATTCTAGATTTCAATTTCTCATAAGATAACAAGGTGCCATCATGATATAGCTGGCCAACAATCCCAACCCCTCTCTCCACCTATATCTGGATCCTAACATCCAGGGCCAATTGTGTGGAACCTAACAAGACATTGATAATTGCCAGTTTGAGGTATTGAGCAGCTAAAAGTTCCTTAGGTGAGCAACTTCTCATGAGTGAGAATATAGAGCCATTGTTGATTTTGGGATTCCCTCCACCTTTTGCCCAGTTGATCTATCAAACTAGCATGGTGATAATGGATTAGGTTAGGTATGCCATGGGTATTGATATTTGTCTTGTAACTAATTCACAGCAGTAGCTAGGTCAATACTTACTGTTTGGTCTCCTGGTGGGTAATAGTGATGCAATAGTCGTTGTCATATTAAGGAATACATTGTCCCCTTCCTATAGCCTGTAGTTGATATATATTCAACAGCACTTAAAAAAATAGTGTAGCATAGTGACTATTTCCATTCTTGTCCAGGCAGGTTGGGGCCCTATTCTTCACCCTGGAACTGGCCCCAGAGGATCTATGGGTGTGCATAAATGTCTCAGATGGAACAGCTCGTTTAATGTTATATTCTTATATATTTAAGGCTGAGTTCACATCACTGTTTAGCTTTCTGTTCTTCTGATCCGTCAGAAGAAGAGAGAGAGAAAAAAAAACAGGATCCTGGAAAAAAAATGGATCCTGTTGCATCAGTTGTTCTCTGTTTGAGCCATTTCCATCTGAGATCCGTTTTTTAGTCAGGCCAAAAAGTTCTGCATGCAGTACTTTTGTTTCCGACTAAAATATCTCAGACGGAAATGGCTCAAACGGATGACAACTGATGCAACAGTTGGATCCTACAAAAGACAACAGATCTATGCAATCCTATGCATAAGGCTACTTTCACACTTGCATTTACATTTTCCGCTATTGAGATCCGTCATAGGAATGGGGACAAAACGTAACTGAACAGAATGGAGAGCTCCAACATGCGTTCCCATACTGGAGAGCCAACCACAGAAAGCTGCTGGGATGCGGAGCAAGACGGATCCGTCATGACCCACAATGCAAGGCAATGGGGACTGACCAGTTTTCTCTGACACAATAGAAAACAGATCCATCCCAAATTTACTTTCAATGGAGTTCATGACGGATCCGTCTTGGCTGTGTTAAAGATAATACAACCGTATCCGTTCATAACGAATGCAGATGGTTATATTATCAGTAACGGAAGCATTTTTTCTGATCCCTGCCGGATCAGGCAAAAATGCAAGTGTGAAAGTAGTCTAACTAATGTAACAGGTTCCGTTTTTATACAGGATCTTGTCTTTTTTCCTCTCTCTCTCCTTTTGATGTATCAGAAGAACGGAAAGCTAAACGGTGATTTGAATGTTTGAATGCACCCTAAGGAATATGCCTTGGAGTGAATTTATTAAGAGGATAAGATAAAGCTGATTTCACAGGCACTTTGTATTTATATGCTCCTGACATGTACATTTGTGCAATACATAGTGTGTACATTTCAAGATAGGGACAAATGATTCAACTTTCAGTGTGTTATTTTTTCAGTTTCTTTTGTGCTTATATTGAGCTAAAGTTTCCAGACATTGTGTTGCTTACATTCTTTAGGTTAATATTTAGCTTCATGTTTGCAGTAGGTTTGTCAGTATTAAGCGGAAAATACTGGACATAGTAATGCATTGCAAGACTGTGGAGGGAACCTGAATGATCTATAGAATATTAAATCACCGTCAAAAATTAGGTTTTGTTGGAATATGAAAAAAAAAAACAGTATTTAATTGATTTATACATTTCAGATTGCTCTAATATATTTGTGCCTATGCTTTTTTTCTGCATCATTTTGGATTGGAAACAAAAACCTTGACATAAGAGACTGAGAGTCAGTGATCAAAGACCAGAGTTTTACACTGGTCTTTGATTACCCTTGTGCTGCCTAAGAATGCACCTAATTTATGACGAGGTATGGGTCTCATCATAAATTAGATGCATCCTCCATCATTCATACCAGTTTCCTGACGTAAATGTTAGTGAAGTTGTCGCTGCTCATGGCTCTGCTTCTGCCACTTCCCCACATCACCACTCCCCATTTTCAAGTGTGGTGTAAAAGGGTGTTTAAAAGTCGCATAATGGGACAGAGTAACTTTTATAACACCAAAAACTGGTGTAGTGAGTCTTTAAAAAATGATTCCTACATATTCCCTTTTTAATCTTCATTATCCCTTGCTTCTACGATACCTGGAAGTAATTCCTACACTGTGTATTGTGATAACAGCATTCAATCTTGCTTACTTGCTTACTGTTTTGCCTTTACTGGACACGGATGAATTGATTATCAAGAGAAGCACACACCATTATAAATGTTACCTTTTATTAATACATGGTCATGCAATATCAGGGTTGAAGAACAATATAAGTAGAGCAAGCATTATTACAAATTAATCACTGGCAGTAAATTTAGCTTTATCATACAGTAGCTACACTCAATTTACTGTATAAATGAATACACTACCATAGTAATACATTCTAAAGCAAGTGGCTTACATTGGTCAGGTACACAACACATACTACTTTGCCAAAAGTGCACTTGATTGACAGAGCCTGGTTCCTACACAGTCATCTCTCCTGGGCCAATCAATCGAGAAGAAAATGGAGTCACTGGCAAGGGTGCACAGAGTGACTTGGCCCCACCCTCAGTTCACATAACGATCATTTGCGTATAGATTCCGAATATTTCTTCTCTAGAATGAAGCAATGGATCGCTAAGTGATCGGTACCATTACATTCAGCTGTGCCAGGGAATTTCACAGACTCCCTCTAACTATTCTTAAAGGGGTTGTCTGGGTTCAGAGCTGAACCCGGACATACCCAAAATTTCACCCAGGCAGCCTGCCTGACAAGAGTATCGGAACATTTTATGCTCCAATGCTCTCCTTTGCCCTGCGCACTTGAGCAGTTCCGATGACGAACCGGGCTCTGCCAGGCGGAGGCTTCCACCCAGCAGTGAGCCCGATGGCGTCACCGACACTGATGGCCGGGCTTTAGCGCTGCCATAGCCTGTAAAACCGCTAGGGCAGCACTAAAGCTGGCTCATCAGAGCCGGTGACGTCAATGAACACACTGTTGGGCGGAAGCCTCCGCTCGGCAGTGTGTTGTTTATAAATAAGAAAGCCCTTGCCCTCCGCGGTGTAGCACAGGGCAAGGGAGTGTATTGGAGCATGATACTCTGATGCTCTTGTCAGGCAGGCTGTCTGGGTGAAATTATGGGTTCAGCTGTGAACCCAGACAACCCCTTTAACGCCTCCGTCTTTGTCCATGCTCAAATCCGTGAGCAGGCGGTCAGTGATGCATCCGTGAAGCTGTCCGTGAAGGATTTTTTGCTGTCCGTGTTGCATCTGTGTTTCACTGAACAACTGAAAAATAATTTTCAAAGCATCTCTTCTTAATGATCCATGAAACAAGGATGCTACACGGATGGCATCTGTGGTTTTCATGGACCCATAAACTATAATGGACGTGATGGATCCGTGAACATGGACAAAATAGAGCATGCATCCATGCTAAAAACTCTGACCCACGGACCGTACTAAAACACTGATGTCTTAATACAAACATTAAAATGAATGGGGACGTGTGCTGTCCATGGATCACACGTCCGTGAAACACTATCATGTGAATGAGGCTTAAAACTTATATGTTAAGATTGCAAATTACTGGTAAGAAATCACTGTTACATATGTCTAATTTTCCCCTTCCCCCTTTTTAGCATCTAGCATGAATACATACAATACATTCAGAAAGTCTTTAGACCCCTTCACTTTTTCACATTTTCTTCTGTGGCAGTCTTGTGCTAAAGTTAAAAAAAAGTTTCCTCTCATCCATCTGTAGTCAATACCCCATAAGGAGAAAGTGAAAACAGGGGGTAATTTATCATTTGAGGTTTTTTGTGTCCATTTTAAGTCTGGATTTGCTTTGTGCACCATAATTATATATGTGGTATGAGGGTAATGTGGTTTGTACCTTTAGGTGTAAAAGTACACCAGGGTTGCCTGTCGTAGGTTTCAAGTTTTTTGCCACTTTTGCAAAAGTTGCACATAGTAAATGAGCCAGGTCTAATCTCACTTTTAGGGGAAGATTTATCAAACTGGTGTAAAGTAGAACTGGCTTAGCTGCCCATAACAACCAATCAGAATCCACCTTTCATCTTTCACAGCTCTTTTGGAAAATAAAAGGTGGAATCTGATTGGTTGCTATGGGCAACTAATCCAGTTCTATTTTACACCAGTTTCATAAATCTCCCCCTTTGTTCTTAAATGAGTTGTCTGGGATTTTACTACTGATGACCTATTCTCAGGAAAGGTCATGAGTATCTGATCGGTGGGGGTCCGACACCTGGGACCCCCGCTGATCAGCTGTTTAAGAAGGTACCGGCACACCTGTGAGCGTTGCTGCCTTCTCTCAGCTCAACAAGCACAGCGCTGTACATTGTACAGCGGCTGTGCTTGGTATCACGCTCAGCCCCATTCACTTGAATGGGGCTGAGCCGCTCCTAGGCCACGTGACCAATGAACGTCACGTCACTGGCCTAGGAAAAGCTGAGAGAAGGCCTCAGTGCTCACGGGAGCACCAATGCCTTCTCAAACAGCTGATCAGCGGGGGTCCTGGTTGTCGGACCCCCACTGATCAGATACTGATGACCTATACTGAGGACAGATCATCAGTAGTTAACTCCCGGAAAACCCCTTTAAATATAGACCACAGTGAATTGTGTCAAGGATCACAAAATGCCTCAAATTTAACCAAATGTAGCAAAAAATGTCAGAATTGCCATGACTTGTGACTTTTTTAGACCACAAACTGACATATCTGATTTGATAAATGTCCTCCAGAATTTTAGAAATTCTACATAAGTCTCACAGCTGACAATTCATATGAGAGCAAAAATCAAGCCGTGAGGGGAAAAGATCTGCCTGTAGAGGCCAGAGACATGATTGTACTGAGCAGTGGTTTAGAGTGGACGAATGGGGGAACCAGAGGGGTGGTTGCCTGAAGTGCCAAACTGCAAAGGGGCAGCCGGCTGCCAGGGCATTGTTACATTCACAATGAATGATTCACTGAATACTGATGGCGGGATGCACATGAGAATTTAACTAGTACTACTCAGAGTAGTACTGGACCTGCTGTGCAGACTTCATTTAGGTTCCCACTGTAATAATCTTCATTAACATGATGAATAGAGGAAACGGCTATGCCACTTCCTCTAGTGGACCTGGTGATCTCCTGTTGTCTAAGGGGCTGAGCACTCAGGTGCTGCTGACCAGCCCTGCCTGTGTAAAAATAGTTGTGTCCATAGGTTAGAAAGAGCAGTTCTTGGCTTCCCCGGGTGCTGGTAACATGCACTATGCCACTGCTATGGAGATACAGGAAGGTACAGAAACATTTCTGCTGCACTAAAAGTTCCCAAGAGCACAGTGGCCTCCATATTCCTTTAACTTTATGGCATCAAAAGATGGACCTTTTTGGCCTCAATTATAAGTGACATGTCTGGAGAAAAACAGTCACTGCTCATCACCTGCCCAATACCAGCCCTACATGAAAGCATGGTGGTGGCAGCATCATGTTGTAGCTGTGTTTTTCAGTGTCTGGGACAAGGAAACTGGTCAGGGGTGATGGAAAGCTGACTGGAGCAAAGTACAGAGATATTCTTAATGAAAACCTCACCCAGAGTGCTCTGGACCTCAGACTAGGCCAAAAGTTCAACTTTCAACAAGACAATGACCTAAGCACACAGCGAATACAACACACATATGGCTTAGAGACCTGAAAGCTGCTGTCTACCAACACTACCTATCAAACCTGAAAATCAAACAAAGGATGTGCAGAGAAGAATGGCATAAAATCCATAAATCCAGATGTGCAAACCATACCCAAGAGGACTGGTTGTTTTTATCACTGTCAAAGGTATTCAACTATGTCCTGAGTAAAGGGTCTGAATACTTAGGTCAGTGAAAGATCTTGGTTTTTCCTTTTCAATAAATTAACAAAGAATTACAACTAGAGATGAGCAAGCATGCTCGGCCGAGCATACTCGGGAGCAATTTTCAAGTAGTAGCGTACGCATTTTATAATCTGTACGCTAATGCATACGCATCTTATAATCTGTACGCTAATGCATACGCATCTTATAATCTGTACACTAATGCGTACGCATCGTATAAATTTGTACGTTTTAAATTTGCGTACAAATTACAAGATGCGTATGCATAAGCGTACAGATTAGAAGATGCGTACGCTACTACTCGAAAATTGCTCCCGAGTACGCTCGGCCGAGCATGCTCGCTCATCTCTAATTACAACATTCTTTTTTCTCATTGTGGGGAATTGATTTCAAAATGATGGGGGAAAAACATGATTTTTCTGTATATTAATGCAAGGCTGCAACACCACAGAATGTTAAAAAAAGTGATAGGTTCTGAAGACTTTCCAAATGCACCTCGTAGTACTGAAAATAATGTATATGGTGTAATAACACAGAAAATGTAAATGTGTTTTGTCAATTTGTATTACTCATGTTGAGATATGGATTTATCCCAATGCATCATGTTTACATTCCTCCATTGGATTATTTTTTTTAACCACATGGTAGATACAGGCCTTTTTGTCAAAGATTTTTATGCATTCTTTCTCGTTGTAGTTGACTGGGATGCTAATCCTATATAAAATAAAAACAATAATGCATTATAAAATTATTAAAAATCAACCTCGTTAACGAACCAATGGCTCAGTAAATGCAAATAATTTGGAAGGCAAACTTGCCGTGTTCTCCTATATACTGTAGGCTAATGAATGGAGAGTCCTTCCCATTTTTTCACAGCCTTGCTGAGACATAATGAATCGATCGTTTCACCTATGATGTGAACTGGTCCCTAAGTTTAGTGTCACACTATTACCATATATGTATGTGTTATTTTAAACACTTTTATAAAAATAAAACCAATTTATTTTTATGAAAATGGCCTATTTTCACTATACAGTATATTTTCTTTTAAATAAATGTTATTGTATTTTTTTGTCCCACTTTAGGGGCTTTACAATGTCTTTGTTTGACCTTGGATATAATGTTTTGGTTTGGTATACTCATTACGGCTCATTACATTATAACCTGTCAGTGGCCTGTACTGAACTGCATAACAAAGTTAACATGTTATCTGCATATGAACATGTGTGTAGGGTACCCTGAGGTATATCTCAGACTGGTGGATGCAAACACTGTGATTACAGAACAACAAACCTCTTTACTTGGTCACACAGAGGTCACTTAGTGTGGGATGCCAGCTTTATCTTACAAGCATTACAGGTTTCAAACTCCATCAGACAATTCAGCCCATTTGGCAGTACTCTTGCTAAAATCCAAAGGTGAATTTTGAACTACTGCAAATTATGCTCTCCGTGTCTACTGAACAGGTGCACTGAGCCTCCAGTCCAGACCTGTAAGCTGGTCCCATGATCCATCATGACTTCTCAATCTATTCTTATTTATATGCAGCTGTAGTTTAAAAACAATCCTCTCTGGCACAAAACATCCCTTCTTAAGGGCTCATGCATATGAACGTGTGCTGGCCATGCCTGTATTGCACACTGGCCGCATGCGCATTGTATCATGGATGCGAATCCATTAATTTGAATGGGTCCGCAATCTGGAAGATACAGAGCCGAGCCACGGAGTGGAAGGCCACAGAAGCGCTTCAGTGGCATTTCAGTCTGTGCCTCTGCACCGCAAAAAAATAACATTTTGCAGTGTGGACAGATCATTGAACAATTCAAGTTTAATGGGTCTGCATCCATAATAACAGGCAACACAGACAGTGCCTGTGCATTGGGGACTACAATTTGCGGCTCTTGTGAACTCAAAAAAGAACCGCCATTGCACACATTCAGCATTATATAAATTATTCAAGTTTAACCAACCCCCAAAGAGTCTGCCTAAGAGTACTTTCACATTTGCGGCAGGGGATTCCGGCAGGCTGTTCCGGCAGGTGAACAGCCCGCCAGATCCGTGCTGCCGCTGGTGCACGTGTGGGCCCGGAACTACGCTCAGGCCCCATTGACTGTAATGTCGTACTTTTGTTCCGGCCGCCTCTCGGCAAGTTTGCTGTGCTGCGGCCGGATCCGCGGCCCGGCCCCATTACAGTGAATGGGGCCGGAGCGTAGTGCCGGCCCCACACGTGCACCAGAGGCAACCTGACGGAATCCACTGCCGCTAGTGTGAAACTAGCCTTAGAAGGAAAAAAAGGTGCAATGTAAACGCACAGCATATTAACTCTGGCAACAAAGGTACATTCAACATTCATATCCTGTGCAGGAAAAACATAATTTAAACATGTAACAGGTAAATCAATGTCAGTGTTGGTAGGGTAGGTGTGACCTATTCATAGCATAAATTTAAAAAACAAACAAAACTAAAGTATAAATAAATTTAAACGAAAACAGAATACAATAATTTGAAAATCTCACATAAGTATATTTTAATCAAAATAGAACATAGAACACAGATGCTGAAAGTGAGACATTTTACCATTTCATGAAAAAAAAATCTACTCATTTAGAACTTCATGGCAGCAACATAATTCAAAAAAATTGAGACAGGGCAACATAAGGCTGGAAAAGTAAATACTGTTAATAAAAACAGCTGGAGGGGCAATTAACACCTAAGTCATGTGACTAGAAATAAAAGGAGAATGTAAGAGAGACAGATCTTCTCAGAAACAAAAAGGAGCAAAGGTTCACCAATCTGCGAAAAACTGTCTAAAAATTGTGAAATGATTTCAGAAAAATATTCCTCAATGTAAAATTGTAAAGATTTTGAATATCCCACCATCTACAGTATATATATCATCAAAAGATTCAGAGAATCTGGAGAAATCTATGTGCGCAAGAGACAATATTGGATGATTATGATATATGGGCCCTCAGGCAGCACTGCATTAAAAGCAGGCATGATTATGTACTGGAAATCAATGCAGGGGCTCAGGAACACTTCCAAAAATCATAAAAAGTTAGCCATGGACAAGACAGACTGTGCTAATGGAGACTGCATACAAGTGCTGCTGCTCATTATCTACACCCTCCCCTCTGTATTTCATGTCTCCTCGTGAACTCCATTCTTAGGCCCCTTTCACACAAGCGTCACGGATTAGATCCGGATGCGTTCAGGGTGCATTCAGGGAAATTTGCACCATTTTGCAAGCAAGTTCAGTGAGTTTTGTCTGTGATTGCATTCAGTTGTTCAGTTTTTTCCGCGCGGGTGCGATGCGTTTTGATGCGTTTTTCACGCGCGTGATAAAAAACTGAAGGTTTACAAACAACATCTCTAAGCAGCTATCAGTGAAAAACGCATCGCATCCGCACTTGATTGCGGATGCAATGCGTTTTTCACGCAGCCCCATTCACTTCTATGGGGCCAGGGCTGCGTGAAAAACGCAGAATATACAACATGCTGTGATTTTCAGAAGTGATGCGTGAAAAAAAATGCTCATGTACACAGACCCATTGAAATGAATGGGTCAGGATTCAGTGCGGGGGCTATGCGTTCATGTCACGCATTGCACCCGCGCGGAAAACTCGCTCGTGTGAAAGGGGCCTTACAGAGATTAAACTAAAGATCTTATCAGCTGTATACTGACAAGCAGAGAAGATAAGAGGATGAAGCAGCTCTTTATCTCAGTGTTGTGAAGTAACTTGTCCTTCTGTGTGATTAGGGCAGGTTTTGTGTGTACTAACAGGACAGCAGCCATTTTATTTCTCCTAGTGATTGTTCCCCAGACAAAACGAGCCATTATAACTAATGAAAGTTATTTCGGAATATATGTATCATAAATTAATATCTAAGTTTTTTTTTTTTTTTTAATTCCAGGAGAACTGCATAAAGATGAGCTAATACAGAAAATATATAGAGAAAAACAGCAAATCCTTCAATCTTCTTCACTCAAAATCAAAATGGTGAGGAATGCATAATTAATAATCTATATGTATGCTAGGATATCTGCTATTTTATCCTCCTCCTCCTACTCACAATCCTTTTTCTGCAGACTCCAGCATCATAGAGGATAATGGATATATTTAGCATTTCCTGGTGTGAACAGAGGCTTATGTAAGGACTTTTTAAACTGAAACATCTTACACAGTGCAGCAGCCAACAGACCCATCTACAGTACAGGTGCAACGTTCACATTTCTCTGTTATCCAAGTTGTGCCATATTTATGAAATTTGCCATCTTCAAAAATGCATCCTAGAGAAAGAAAGTACTCATTAAATACAGAATGTGTATAAAGAATGCAAATTTCTTAAAGTTTTACCTAGGGAAAACACAGATACTTTACCTTACAAATGCCTATAATGTTGTAATTAACATTATTTTATAGATATTGTAGTTCACTTTATAGGTGTTATCATGATTATTTAAAAAAAATGTATTTTTTTCCGCTAGAAATAGCACCACTCCTGTCCATGTACTGTACCTAGTTTGGCATATATTTGAAATGGAATGAGGAATGAGTGAAACAGTACTGAGTCAGTATGACATACAGATGATGGGCGTCACGTTTAGAATCACTTCCCACTTCACTCATTTGGTCAGTTATGGGCCTAAAACAGACCAAATAACCCACAGGTCAATGTTAGCGTAAGGTATAAAGAACCGTGCAGTGGCCCAAGATTCTGCTATAGAATGAAAGAGCGCACTCCTTTTACACCGTCGTCAGCTGATTCCTCATAGATTTATACAGAACGTGTTTTGTTACACACTGAGACAAGTAGTGTCCCCCTGACAAAGTGGACAGAATTTCAGGAGTAAGTTTGTGTTGACGTCACTATTTATTTTGCCCTTCTTCTCATTCGTCATAAGACCAACCCCTCAAAAACGGATCCTCTCAATTGAGCTTCCTCATTCACATGGTCAGCATTTGCTCAGTAATCCATCAGTAGTTAAAAAAAAAATTATATATATATATATATATATATATATATATATATATATATATACAGTACAGACCAAAAGTTTGGACACACCTTATCATTCAAAGAGTTTTCTGTATTTTCATGACTATGAAAATTGTAGATTCACACTGAAGGCATCAAAACTATGAATTAACACACGTGGGGACACTTTCAAAATTTTCCCAATTTTTTGGACTGACTGACCTTCATTTCTTAAAGTAATGATGGCCACTCGTTTTTCTTTACTTAGCTGCTTTTTTCTTGCCATAATACAAATTCTAACAGTCTATTCAGTAGGACTATCAGCTGTGTATCCACCTGACTTCTGCCCAACACAACTCATGGTCCCAACCCCATTTATAAGGCAAGAAATCCCACTTATTATACCTGACAGGGCACACCTGTGAAGTGAAAACCATTTCAGGTGACTACCTCTTGAAGCTGATCAAGAGAATTCCAAGAGTGTGCAAAGCAGTAATCAAAGCAAAAGGTGGCTACTTTGAAGAACCTAAAATATAAGACATATTTTCAGTTGTTTCACACTTTTTTGTATAGTATATAAGTATCACTTTTTTGTATAGTATATAAGTATATAATTCCACATGTGTTAATTCATAGTTTTGATGCCTTCAGTGTAAATCTACAATTTTCATAGTCATAAAAATACAGAAAACTCTTTGAATGAGAAGGTGTGTCCAAACTTTTGGTCTGTACTGAATATTTAAAACATTCTGTGTCTTCTGTGTTTTGTAGCCACTTCTGCTTTTGGCTTCCAAATCATGATCCAATCCTGATGCAAAATAGGAACCATGTGATACAGGCCTTACGGCTGCTCAAGACAGAGAGTCTGTTGTGTTTCTCATTTTTCCGTCCTTCTGACAAATCAGAAGAATGGTAAAATAAATGGTGATGGCAACAAGGCCAAACAGGGACAATAGCAACCCTGTCATAGAGTGCCATGTGCTCCTACTTCCACCCACCATCTTGTGCTGTTACTGCCACTGCTTTTGCCCCCCACCTCAACACTCTGTCACTGGGCCACTGTGTTTACTTATCATGCTGTTTCCACCTCACAGAAGACATGCAAATATTCCATTCACATGTCATTTCTGTTTTGGATCCACTCCTGTTTTTTTGGCCTTAGCAATACGGATGGATTACTAAGCAAATGCTGACCATGTGAATGAGGATGCTCAGAAGACAGGATCCATTTTTAAGGGTTGTTCTTTTTCTTAATCTGGTTGTAAGGCAACCGCAACTGGCCGAGTTTGCCCTGGACAAGCTTTTCTGCCTGGCCAATAGTGTGGCATCAGAACAGGTGTTTAGTGCAGCTGGGGGCATAGTTACCCCAAGAGAACTCACCTTTCCATCCAAAAAGTGGAGAGACTGACCTTTGTGAAGATGAAATAAATCTGGTTTGCTCACAGTAAATGCATTTAATTACAATAGTACATATTTCATAAGAACCCACAAACTTTAAAAAACTGTATTAAAACATATATTCATCAAACACAATCTCGGTCCCCTTAAAACACATGTGGAGCTATCGCATGTGAATTGTTACTATATAGGCTGAATAACTATCCACTTTCTCACATATATTAAAGGGAACCTGTCATCTCCGAAACACCCCCTGAACTAGAGTAAGCGTTGTATAGTGTAAGTGATGCTGAATCCGAATATGTAAGTTTTATCTTCATACTCACTTCCATTCCGACGCTGTGCTCCCACAAACCAGCAGTAAAATGCACTTAGAGGACTCCGGTGCTCACTCACATTATGGAGAGGACTCAAAGAAGAGTCCTCTCAATGTATTTTACTGCTGGTTTGTGGGAGCACAGTGTCGGAATGGAAGTGAGTATGAAGATAAAACTTACATATTCGGATTAAGCACTACTTACACTATACAACGCTTACTCTAGTTCAAGGGGTGTTTCAGAGATAACAGGTTCCCTTTAAGTTGCACTGCGTGTTAGATGATATTTCACACCACAGTCTATCTCATAGATTTAAAACTTATTCCAGATTTTCTCTGTGTGACCTTCAGCGTATGCACCTGTTACATATGTTACATACACCTGTGACTATATCAGGGATCAGCAACCTCCGCCACTCCAGCTGTCCAGAAACTACAACTCCCTGAATGAATGATTAATTCAATTCTGTGGGAGTTAGAAGAACAGCCAAGCATGTATGTGTGCTGGGAGTTGTAGTTTCAGAAGTGCAGAAGGTTGCTGGTCCCTGGAGTATATAGTGACTTTGTGAACATGAATAAGGCATGGATCAGCAAGGATTTCCACACACCAGTTTCTGATGCATCAGACTAGATCACTCTGGGTGCTACACCGAAAATTTGTCAAAAGAGACCTGTTTCTTCTGGAAACCTGTCAAAACAGTGGTCCAGTGACAGAGTGGTGAGGGTGGCAACAGCATAAGGAGTCAACCCAGTGGTTCAGTGACAGAGTGGTGAGGTTGGCAACAGCATGAGGCGTCAACACAGTGGCTCAGTCACAGAGTGGCGAGGGTGGCAACAGCATGAGAAGTCAACACAGTGGCCCCGTCACAGAGTAATGAGGGTGGCAACAGCATGAGAAGTCAGCACAGTGGCCCAGTGACAAAGTGGTGAGGGTGGCAACAGCATTAGGAATCAACACAGCAGCCCATTTACAGAGTGGTGTGAGTGACAACAGCATGAGAAATCAACACAGTGGCCCAGTAACAGAGTAGTGATGGTGGCAACAACATGAGGAGTCAACACAGTGTCCCAGTGACAGAGTGGTGAGGGTAGCAACAGCATTAAGAGTCAACACAGTGGCCCAGTCACAGAGTGGTGAGGTGGCAACAGCATGAGAAGTCAACACAGTGGCCCATTCACAGAGTAGTGACAGTGACAACAGCATGAGGAGTCAACACAGTGTCCCAGTGACAGAGTAGTGAGAGTGGCAACAGCATGAGTCAACCCCGTGGCCCAGTCACAGAGTGGTGAGGTGGCAACAGCATGAGAAGTCAACACAGTGGCCCATTCACAGAGTAGTGACAGTGACAACAGCATGAGGAGTCAACACAGTGTCCCAGTGACAGAGTGGTGAGGGTGGCAACAGCATGAGTCAACCCCGTGGCCCAGTCACAGAGTGGTGAGGTGGCAACAGCATGAGAAGTCAACACAGTGGCCCATTCACAGAGTAGTGACAGTGGCAACAGCATGAGGAGTCAACACAGTGGCCCAGTGATAGAGTAGTGAGAGTGGCAACAGCATGAGAAATCAACACAGTGGCCCAGTAACAGAGTAGTGACAGTGGCAACAGCATGAGGAGTCAGCACAGTGTCCCAGTGACAGAGTGGTGAGGGTAGCAACAGCATGAGGAATCAACACAGTGGCCCAGTGACAGAGTAGATTTGGTGATCTCTTTAATGGGGATATACCCCTTTGCTTGGTTTTCCTTCCTTTGAGGGATATATGGCTTTCACTGTGTTGTAGACCCATAACTGGGGCTCCACTGTTATTTTGCATATTACTGTTTCCCAGGGAGCTTTGCACTTTGGATTGCTGTGTTGAGACTCTTTAATGAGGCTCCATAGTGTTTTTTGCAGCTGGTCTCCCTGAGATCAGCTATTGTTTTGTTTGAGTAGTCTCCAAGGCATTGCTCCCGGTTAGCCAGAATGCTACTCCACACTGATGAGGGGCAATATCCTGAAACAGCTGTCGGTGGATGAATAACTGGCTTACGTCTTCCCCGTCACATCCTTAAAGCTTGTAAAAGAGCAGGATCTTAGCCTAGGAGCCACTTAATATGGCGAATTTGGTGATCTCTGTAATGGGGACACCCCTTTGCTTGGTTTTCCTTCCTTTGAGGGATATCTGGCTTTCACTGTGTTGTAGACCTATAACTGGGGCTCCACGGTTATTTTGTATATTCCAGTGACAGAGTGGTGAGAGTGGCAACAGCATGAGAAATCAACACAGTGGCCCAGTAACAGAGTAATGACGGTGGCAACAGCATGAGGAGTCAACACAGTGTCCTAGTGACAGAGAGGTGAGGGTGGCAACAGCATGAGTTCAACACAGTGGCCCATTCTCAGAGTGGTGAGGTGGCAACAGCATGAGGATTCATCACAGTGATCCAGTCACAAAGTGATGAGGGTGGCAACAGCATGAGGAGTCAACAGAGTGGCCCAGTGACAGAGTAGTGAGGGTGGCAACAGCATGAGGAGTCAACACAGTGGCCCAGTCATAGAGTGATGAGGGTGGCAAAAGCATGAGAAGTCAACACAACGCCCCAGTGACAGAGTGGTGAAGGTGGCAACAACATGAGTCAACACAGTGGCCCAGTGACAGAGTGTTGAGGGTGGCAAAAGCATGAGAGGTCAATACAGTGGCCCAGTCACAGAGTGGTGAGGGTGGCAACAGCATGAGGAGTCAACAAAGTGGCCCAGTGACAAAGTGTGGAGGGTGGGAACAACATGAGGAGTCAACACAATGGCCCAGTCACAGAGTGGTGAGGTGGCAACGGTATTACAGGTCAACTCAGTGGCCCAGTTGCAGAGTGTTGAGGTGTGGGGCAAAAGCAGTGGCAGTAACAGCACAAGATGGTGGGTGGCAGTACAGTAGAAGTACATGGCAGCAGGTGTGTGGCATCAGGCAGGTGACAACATAGTGGCTGAAGCAGAGAGCCAGAAGAAACTGGTCTCTTTTGACAAAGTTTGGGTGTGGCAGCCAGAATGATTTAGTCTGATGCATCAGACACAGGTGTGTGGAAGTCCTGGCTGATCCACACCTGATTCATCTTCACAAAGGTCAGTCTTTGGGTGGAAAGGCGAGTTCTCTTTGGGTAACTATGCGCCCAGCTGCACTAAACACCGCCTCAGATATCACACTACTTGCCAGGCAGGAAAGCTTGTCCAGGGCAAACTTGTGACAATTTACAACCAGATTAAACACGTACGCCATGTAGGGCACATGGCTCAGCCCTCCATGACACAGAACGGACACAATGTTCTTCCCATTGTCGGTGACTATGGTTCCGATCTTAAGTTGGTGGGGAGACAGCCAGGATTCGAGTTCTTGATGGAGCACAAGGTGGAGGATGAGGAGGTAACAGAAGACATTGGCACAGGACCCACAGCTTTAGACCATGGTGGCAGCAGTGCCGTCATTTGGCCAAGTTGCTGGTGTGGCTGGGCAGGAATGACATTTACCCAGTGAGCCATAAAGGACATATATTGTCCTTGACCGTAGTGTTACAGCTCCACACATCGGTGCTGCCGTGAACTTTAGCAGACACTGATAGGCTCAAAGACTGGTCCACCTTCTGTTCAACATACAAGTACAGGGCTGGTACTGCCGTCTTGGAGAAGTAATTACGGCTTGGACTCTCCACCTTAGGTGAGTACAAGCCATCAGTTCTCTGAAAGGTGCAGAGTCCACCACATGGAAAGGGAGAGATGGTAGTACTAGCAACTTGGCCAGAGCACATTTAGCTTCTGCGCTGTTGGATTAGTGCACACATACTGTTGTCTATTTGCAATCGCCTCTGTGATTGATTGCTGTCGAAATGAGTGATTAGGAGGAGGAGCAGGAGCATCACGACCAGTAGATGATGGGAAGGAAACACAGGTCCCTTCTGCTGAGGTGGCGGAGCCTTGACTGCAGGAAAAGGGGTGAGGGCCTCTGGGTGATCCTTCTGCTCACAGATTCTGCAAATGGCCATGCTGACGTCCTCCAGCGGCTTGATGAAAAATTGCCACACCACAGAGTGTCATTTTTCCCCACCACTCTGTGCTGACTGCCTGCTACTGCTGCCTCTGTGAACCCCTGCACCACTACTTCTTTGCGGACAGGTAGGCTCCTGAAAAGTGGGCGGTCTACCCAGGGCACATTAGGCTCCAAACCTCCCAGTGCTGCCACCCTGCTGACTCACGGACACGCTACTACCCTGCTGGCTCAGCCACTGCCTCATGTGCAAGCTGCCACCCTCTTGTCCTGATGATGAAGAATCCCCTCTTCACCAGGCTCCCATGTGCGATCGGCCACATCATCGTCCACTACTGTCTGCCCGTCACTGATGTCACCCTCACCAGTCTCAGGGCCACGTGCCTGACCATGCGCGACTCTCATCATCACTACTTGCCTGCCTACCGGAGAATGCAGTGGATCTCCTACAGATCTTGGCTGGGCAGTAGCTGCTGACTGTGCTCTAGAATCTCGTCCTCACTGAAAAGTGGAGCCGAACCTATGGCATATAATACTTCTATACTTCTAGAACTGAGGGAACAGAAAATGACAGAGGATGGTTGAGGACTGGTAGGGGCATAGAGCTTGTTCCCAGGCCATGCCAATTAAGGGTCATGTCAGAGGAACCCACCGACTCTTTGCTGGGGGGGGGGGTCTGATGTCACTTGCAACAAAGTAGAAGACAGAGTCAAACTTTAAAGGACCGCTTGGTTGCTGGTCAAGACACGACCGCTAGATGATACTGGGAGCTTAGGTCTGTTACTGCTGTTGCCACCCCCACCCCCTTCTTCTGTTGCTACTTCTGCCTGCTACAGAAACGTTTTGGCCACTGCCCGTTCCCTTAGAAGGTGCTGTCACCTGTCTGTCTGACAGAATGCAAGGGGAAAAGAGCAATACTATCAGACTGCTATTCCATTCCAGATGCAAGGTTGAGTGGAAGTTGTTATATATATTTATGAAATAAATACATCCCTGTTTGTATCAGAGCACAATTTCAGTACAGAAGCAAGGGTAAATGGAAGTAGTTATATATCAACAAAATATACCCCAAAACTGGTTGCATCAGAACACATTTTCAGTACAGAAGCAAGTGTGAATGGATGTACTTATATATATGAAATAAACACACCCCAAAACTGTTTGTATCAGGCTGCAAATTCACACTAAAAGCATGGATGAATGGACATACTTTTTTATATTTAAAATAAATACACGCCAAAGCTGGTTGTATCAGACTGCAAATTCACCCCAGAAGCAAGGAAGCATGGAATTACTTTTATATATGAAATAAACACACCCCAAAACTGTTTGTGTTAGGCCACATATTCACCCCAAAAACAATGATGAATGGAGGTACATTTTTATATTTAAAATAAATACACCCTAAAAGTGGCTGTATCAGACGGCACATTCACATAACTCCCAACTTTGCAAATGGAGAAAGAGAGACACCTTGTGCGGCACGCTTTTTTTCGGGACTATGCCACGCCTCTAACTCAGCCCAAAACATAACTATACACCAAATCCCACCCAGTCCCCTTACTGTCCCACATAGTAATTATTCCCCAGTTATGTGCCCCCAGTAATAGGCCCTGTTATGTGTCCCCAGTAATAGGCCCTGTTATGTGCCTCCATTTATATGCACTGTTATGTGCCCCCAGTAATATGCCCAGTTATATGCCCCCCGTAATATGACCAGCTGTGTCCCCAGTAATATGCCCACATTGTGCCCCCAGTAATATGCCCACATTGCGCCCTCTGTAATATGCCCACATTGTGCCCCCCAGTTATATGCCCGCATTGTGCCCCCCAGTTATATGCCTGCATTGTGCCCCCCAGTTATATGCCCACATTGTGCCCTCCAGTAATATGCTCTGCCCCCTGTAATATGCCAACATTGTGCCCCCCAGTAATGTTGTGCCCCCAGTAGTATCCCACATACTTACCTTCTTCCTAGCAGCAGCATCACCAGGACGACATCATCTGCTCTAGTCTGGAGTGGGCGGAGCCAAGGCTAACTGTCCAGACCAAAGGCATGGAGAGCGGCAGGGGGTACAGGAGGAATTATGGATGAAGTAGTGAGCTGATGCCGGCTCTCTGCTTCAGCACCTTACAGGCAACTGTCTCTGCATCCTATGGACGCAGGGACAGCTGCCAGAAACCGGGACATACCTCCCCCATAGGGGACAGCCACTGCAATCCGGGACTGTCCCGCTGGATCTAGGACGGTTGGGAGGTATGCATTCAGTACAAAAACAAGGATGTACTTAGATAACAACTAAATAAGATGTTAGCTAACAACCCAAACTGGTTGTATCAGATAGCACTTTCAACCCATTAACAGATGCTAGGATTACTGCAATTATTTTTTAAAACAACCTAAAATCTGGAGTAATAGATTACTTTTAGTAACCCCAATTGGTGCAGCAAGGTGTACAGTCATGGCCAAAAGTTTTGAGAATGACACAAATATTATATTTTCACATGATCTGGTGCCCTCTGGTTTTTATGTGTGTTTCTCAGATGTTTTTATCACATACAGAAATATTGGTTTTTGTTTGTCCACCCGTCTCTTGATGATTGACCACAAGTTCTCAATGGGATTAAGATCTGGGGAGTTTCCAGGCCATGGACCCAAAATCTCTGTTTTGTTCCCTGAGCCATTTAGTTATCACCTTTGCTTTAAGGCAAGGTGCTCCATCATGCTGGAAAAGGCATTGTTGATCACCAAACTGCTCTTGGACGGTTGGGAGCAGTTGCTCTTGGAGGACATTCTGGTACCATTCTTTATTCATGGCTGTGTTTTTAGGCAAGACTGTGACAGAGCCGATTCCCATGGCTGAGAAGCAACCCCACACATGAATGGTTTCAGGATTCTTTAAGGTTGGCATGAGACAAGACTAGTGGTAGCACTCACCTCGTCTTCTCCGAATAAGCTGTTTTCCAGATGTCCGAAACAATCGGAAAGGGGATTCATCAGAGAAAATGACTTTACCCCAGTCCTCAGCAGTCCACTCCCTGTACCTTTTGCAGAATATCAGGCTGTTCCTGATGTTTTTTCTGGAGAGAAGTGGCTTCTTTGCTGCCCTCCTTAAGACCAGGCCTTGCTCCAAGAGTCTCCGCCTCACAGTGCGTGCAGATGCACTCACACCTGCCTGCTGCCATTCCTGAGCAAGCTCTGCATTGCTGGTAGCCCGATCCCGCAGCTGAAACACTTTTAAGAGACGGTCCTGGTGCTTGCTGGTCTTTCTTGGGCGCCCTGGAGCCTTTTTGGCAACAATGGAACCTCTCTCCTTGAAGTTCTTGATGATGCGATAGATTGTTGACTGAGGTGCAATCTTTCTAGCTGCGATACTCTTCCCTGTTAGGCCATTTTTGTGCAGTGCAATGATGACTGCACATGTTTCTTTAGAGATAACCATGGTTAACAGAAGAGAAACAATGATGCCAAGCACCAGCCTCCTTTTAAAGTGTCCAGTGGTGTCATTCTTACTTAATCATGACAGATTGATCTCCAGCCCTGTCCTCATCAACACCCACACCTGTCTTAATGGAGCAATCACTGAAACAATGTTAGCTGGTCCTTTTAAAGGGTTTCTGTCACCAGTTTTTTCGGTATGAATCAGGCTGACATTAGAGATGTGCTAATGTCACATGGTTAGGATCATACAAACAGCCTGTCTCCTTCTAAACCATGTGACTGATCACATGGTCATGACATCATTGAAGGTCCTTAAAAGCTATGGTGAATGGAGTGTTTCTTCTCTGCCTGGTCCTGTCAATCAACAGAGCCTCTAGGAGCAGAGGTAACGCCCCTTGCACCTAGGAGCCTTATTAGCATAAAATAAAAGTTCATTTTATATAAAAATGGGGGCACCAGTAAATAAAACAGATATATATTTGGAATCAGGTGACATTAGCACATCTCTAATGTCAGCCTGATTCATACCGAAAAAACTGGTGACAGAAACCCTTTAAGGCAGGGCTGCAATGATGTTGAAATGTGTTTTGGGGGATAAAGTTCATTTTTTAGGCAAATATTGACTTTGCAAGTATTTGCTGTTAAGCTGATCACTCTTTATAACATTCTGGAGTATATGCAAATTGCCATTTTAAAAACTGAAGCAGTAGACTTTGTAAAAATTAATATTTGTATCATTCTCAAAACTTTTGGCCATCACTGTAATTGAATAGCTCCTATTACCCAGGCTTTACACTCTCCTATTGTGCCCCACGCTCTCCCTACAGTGTGAATAATGCCTCCCTATCCTTTCACTATGAATTATTAATGGAAATATTTCCATTAACTGCTCAATGTTTTTTTTTTAACAAAGTCTATTTTAATCACTGTACCTAGTGCCTGTAACTAGTGTTGAGCGAGCATGCTACGCAGCCAATCAGCGTGCGGGGAGGTACTGGCATTATAGTGATTGGCTGGCGGGGAACGCGTCATCGGGTGCTATATAGCACCCGGTGACATGTGAACCGTCTTAGTCAGGGAGAGCTGCCACAAGGAGGGACAGATAGTGTAGGGATAGAAAATCGCTAGGCAGGGCTAGTTTTTCTGTTGAAAAGACCCAAAAGCCCTTTAAGGGCTATTATATCTGGCTGCAATAGATTTTTTTTGTGGGGGATTAAAATTGCGCAAGGTAGCCTGACCTTAATAACACCTGCGCAGCTTGTGCATTATAACCTTTCTGTATCCTATATACCTGACATCCGTTGTAATTTTTTCTGCAGCGAATCAAGGCGACAGTACCTGCACTGCGTCTGATGTATAACGTTTGCGCAAGGAGGCACAGATAGTGTAGGGATAGGATTTGGCTAGGCAGGGCTAGTTGTTCTGTTTAAAAGACCCAAAAGTCCTTTTATCTGGCTGCAATATTTTTTTTTCTTTTGGGGCAAAAATAATGCAAGTTTGCCTGACCTCAACACCACCTGCACAGCGTGTGCATTATAACGTTTCTGCATTTTATATAACTAACATCCGGTGTCATTTTTACTGCCGTTAATCAAGGCGACATAACCTGTGTTGCGTTTGCATTATAATGTTACTGTATCCTGCATACCTGACATACGTTGCTATTTTTTCTGCCGTTAAACAAGGAGACATTACCTGCGCGGCTTGTGCATTATAACGTTACTGTATCCTACATATCTGACATCCGTTGCTATTTTTTCTGCCGTTAATCAAGGCGACATTACCTGTGTTGCGTGTGTATTATAACGTTACTATTTCCTACATACCTGACATCCGTTGCAATTTTTTCTGCCGTTAATCAAGGTGACATTACCTGTGTTGCGTGTGCATTATAACGTTACTATATCCTACATACCTGACATCCGTTGCTATTCTTTCTGCCGTTAATCAAGGTGACATTACCTGCGCGGCTTGTGCATTATAACGTTACTGTAACCTACATACCTGGCATCCGTTGCTATTTTTTCTGCCGTTAATCAAGGCGACATTACCTGTGTTGCGTGCACATTTTAACGTTACTGTTTCCTACATACCTGACATCCGTTGCAATTTTTTCTGCCGTTAATAAAGACGACATTACCTGCGCGTCTTGTGCATTATAACCTTTCTGTATCCTATATACCTGACATTCGGTGTCATTTTTTCTGCCGCTAATTGAATAACATTTTTGCATTCTAAATATTTGACATTTGGTGAAATTTTTCTGATCATAAACTTAATAAAAATCTGCACTACTGTACTTTTGACAAAATTGCATATATACCATTTAATATGCGCAAGGCGCGCAGTAAGGGACAGGGAAGTGGGCTTGCTGCTGATGGTGCACGCAGAGGCAATGGCTCTGGGCGCGGTGAAACTGTGTCTGCTGGCAGAGCACAAGAAGCAAAGTCATCTAAAACTCCTAGCTTCATGTCCCAGTTTGCAGGGTGGCTCAACATTTCAGGAGGAGGACCAGACTGAAGTAAATTTTTTAGGTTAAAAAATTAGGGGTGAGGGCCTGCTGGTAAACCTCTTAAATATTTAAAGGTGAGGGCAGCCTAATAAGCAGTTTGATATGATGGAGGAAGAGGACGAGAAGAGGAAGGGGTGAATGGAAATACAGTGTATTCAATACACCTTAAAAGCCATATTTAAAGTTCCTTTATGTTCAGCCGCTTTCCTCTGGTGGGGTAGCGAAGTCAGGAGCAATCCAGGCCTTGTTCATTTTGATAAGCGTCAACCTGTCAGCATTTTCAGTTGACAGGCGGATGCACTTAGCAGTTATTATGCCGCCAGCGGCACTAAATAACCACTCCGACAAAACGCAGGCGGTAGGGCAGGCGTAGAGCGCCAGTTCGTGCCACGTGTCCAGCTTAGACACCCAATAATTATAAGGCACAGAGGGATCGCTGAGGACGTTTACATGGTCAGCTAGGTACTCCTTTACCATTTTCCAAAACTTTGCCCTCCTTGTGATTCTATGGCGTTTATCACAACTTTTTCCACATGCAGAGCCATCCGCCTTTATTGTGAGCAGTGAGCTTTTTAGTAGACACAGAAGTGGGATGGTTACGCTGATAATAGCATTATTGCCGCTCACCATCTGTATAGATTCATCAAAGTTGCGTAAAACCTCACAGAGGTCAGACATCAATGTCCACTTGTCGCTTGTGAACAGCGGAAGCTGACTGGAAAGGTGCTGACTGCGTTGCAGCTGGTATTCCACTACTGGTCTCTGTTGCTCACAAAGCCTGCCCAACATGTGGAAGGTGGAGTTCCAGCGCGTGCTCAGGTCGCACAGCAGTCAGTGAGCTGGCAAGTGTAAGCGCTGCTGCAGCGTTGCCAGACCGGCAGAAGATGTAGGTGACTTTTGGAAATGGGCACACAGGCGGCGCACCTTCACTAGCAGCTCAGACAAATTGGAGTAGGTTTTGAGAAACCGCTGAACCACTAAGTTGAAGCAATTGTTTGACCTGAGGGAGACTCCTGTTCGTCCTTCCTGTTGGAGGAACAGGTAGACTCATTCCTGTCATTAGTTCCAGGGTCCTATAGGGTCAGTTTGGTTTAGGTTCCTATGTATGAACTCGCCTACCTTTGAGGCCTGTTCATACTGGTAGTCAGTCAGGATTAGAGTCAGAGTTTCCTTTAGGAGGTGTCCATCTTCCTTCCTTAGTTTCCAGGCCTAATCTCCCTTCCCTCCTATGCTCTGTGTGGTTTTCCCCCCACACCTGAGCATGACACTATGTGTGTGAGCTTGCTGAGCTCCAAAGCCGCAATCAAGTTGCGGCCGTTATCAGACACAACCATGCCTGGTTGTAGATTGAATGGCGAGAGACACAGCTCAGCCTGGTCCCTTACACCCTGCCAAAGCTCTGCGGCGGTGTGCTGTTTGTTACCTAAGCAAATAAGTTTCAGCACAGCCTGTTGCCGCTTCCCCACTGCAGTGCTACACTGCTTCCAGCTACTGACTGAAGTCTGACTGGTGCTGCAAGATGAGAATTCTGAGGTGGAAGTGGAGGAGGAGAAGGAGGGGTTGCAGCCGCTAATGTAGGTGGTGGCAGAAATCCTGATGGAAGCAGGGCCCGCAATCCTTGGTGTCGGTAGCACCTGTGCCATCCTAATGTACGACTCACTCCCAGCCTCCACAATGTTCACCCAGTGTGCCATCAGGGAAATGTAGCATCCCTGGCCAAAAGCACTTGTCCATGTGTCAGTCGTTAAGTGGACCTTTCCACAGGGCATGGGTTATGTTATGGGACACATGCTGGTGTAAGGCGGTGACGGCACACAGGCAAAAATAGTGGTGGCTAGGTACTCAGTAACGAGGGACAGCCGTTGCCATCAGACTGCGAAAAGCCTCAGTGTCCATAAGCCTAATGTCATGAACGTGCCTGCATCTGGTTGCAGGCATTCGGCTAGACTTTCAAAAGTGACATAATTTGAAATGTTTTTCTCTTGGTTTAGTTGCTGTTTACCACACCCCTTCCCCTCAGCTGTTGCGGGTGTGGTGATTGTCTTTCCCCTATTTATCCCTTCCTCTCCCAGTATCCCTTGCGGTTTATACTTTCTGCTGACATTGTTGTGTGTGGTGTGGATCTCGGCTGAGATCCGGTTGCTGCAATATCTGCATTAAGATAAGTGTCATTTTCCCTTTTGTGTTTATCCTACTTTTCCCTGTTGTGGTTTTGCCTTCTGGAGTCTCCTGTTCATCCGTCCTTTTGAAGGAACGGGTTGACTTCTTCCCCTGTCAGTAGTGGCAGGGTTCTCTAGGGTCAGGTGTTATTAAGTTCCTGTGTATGAACTCTCCTACAACTAAGGCCTGTTCATACTGATAGTCAGTCAGGGCCTAGTTTCAGGGTTCTCTGAAGGAGGTGAGCGTTTCCCTTGTTTGGTCCTTTTCCCTTCCCTTTTAAGCTTGGTGTGGCTATACCCTCCACACCAGAGCGTGACACCTAAACAGCAACATTTCCAGGGCCAGCAATTTGTAAAGGTGTGCATTTAGTACTATGGCCTGTGGGTGGGTGGCTGGGTATTTTCGCTTTCGTTCAAAAGCCTGGGGTATGGACATCTGTACGCTTCGCTGGGACACAGAAGTGGATGTGCTCGCTGATGGTGCTTGCGAAGGTCCAGGTGCAAGGCGGGAGGCCTGCGCCTTGGACAAGGGATTGGCTATGTCTCCTAGCATGTAACACAGGGGAAGAGGAGGTAGTGGTGTGACCCGTAGACCCCTGATTGTGGAGCCAGGCATTTGGCCCACCTATCAGGGTGCTTTGCTGCCATGAGGATCGTGCTGGTGGTTGTCAGGTTGCTAGTGATCATGCCCTTGCTCATTTTGGTATGGCACAGGTTGCAAATGACAACTTTTATCGTCAGCGCTTTCCTCAAAAAAGCGCCAGACTGCGGAACACCTACCCCTTGGCAAGGGAGATTGCCGCAAGGGGGGGCTCCGGGGAACAGTTGCGGGCCTGTTTGGCGTGGCTTGCCTTCTCCCACCCCACTGCCTCTCCCAGCCTGTTGCGGTGCTGCGGATCCCTCCCCCTCTGTACTGCTGTCCTGGCTTGGCTTGCCACCTTCCCAGGTTGGGCCAGTGATTTCATCATCCACCACCTCCTCTTTCACTTCTTCACTCTCGTGCGCCTCCTGACATGTTGACCTTGAGTGCTGCTGACACTCAAAAACATTATGGGCGATTGTCTGCTGCTGATCTGACCATGTAAAATATTAGGGGTGAGGGCCTGCTACTACTTGCACTTTATATACAAGTAAATATATGTCTCCTAACAATATTTCCTCTAAAATCGATGTTATATTCGGTTTTGGGGGGTATTCTTGTCATTCCATAAAAGTGGCGTACTACTCAGACAACATCATTCCCATCAGCGACTTTGGAGTCCATGATGTATCCAGACATCCTCCCCATGCTGTTCCCAAACCCTTTCAGTTGTGTTTCCATCATTTTCTGACCTTTCCCTATGAACCAGACACCCTCCCCTCTTCAGAGCGGGGGTGCATGGTTTAGTGCTCGGGTGCTCGGCTGAGCACTCGAGCACCACCTAGTGTTTGACCAGAGCACCTGAGCATTACGGTGCTCGATCAACACTACCTGTAATATCTCTCCCTGCACTAAGTTCACTGTAAAATGACGGAGACCGGGCATGAGGAAGCTTTTTATAGGGCTGTGACATCACAAGGGATGACTATCTGCTGATTAGCTATCCACATGGTATTATGGGTGTTCCCTCGTTCCCGGGCTTCTTACTTTGTATCATGTGCAGCAGCCATTTTAGAAAAAAAAGTGATTTGTTACCATGAAGCGCAAGGAAATTTGAGTTTGGGGCAAACCAAATTTTTCCTGACATTCGGATCAAATTCCACTTCGTCAACTTTCATTCGCTCATCTCTAATTTCTGCATACATTTGACATAAAACTACATCATATTTTCAAGTTCTAAAATTAGATAAACATAAATATCAAGTGTCTCTGCTTTTAGTATCTGGTTTGACCTTCTTGTAAATGCACCTAAATGTTTTCAGTAATTGTTTCTTGAGTTACATCTCCAAAGAAGAAACGGATCAGCAGTGGGTCCCCATACTCATCTCAGAATTGGGCCCCCCTCCCAATAAAAAGTAAATTACAGCTGATGAGTGGGGGTACTGGGCTGATATTGATGAAGAAAGTTGCATTAATTAAGAAAAGTGCATTTAGTATTGTTTGTCTTTACATTTTTTTACATGTTATTTTTATTGTATATTATGCTTGCAATGTTCACGCAGAGCATTGTGAGGGTTAAAATGGTGGAATTGGCACTAGCTTCAACAGCAACAGATGATGGCTCAGGCTCTGTTCCTGAGTTTGTGCCATCACAGTGCTGTACATGTACATAGCATATATATATATATATATATATATATATATATATATACACACACACACACACACACACACACACACACACATAAAGATATGGTATGCCTTAATGTATTTCTATGGGGTGATGTCTATGAGGGAAGGGTTGTATATCTGCTGTGTGCCTTGCATAGTTAGCTATTGCTAGTAGTGCAAGCCACACAGACCCTACCCATATTCCCCCCTCTACATTGCAGTATGGTGTGAGTAACTATTTACCCTCACAAAATATCCTGACTGCTACAGTTGCCTCTGCTGGCTGGGTCAGTCACACATACGTACTGTCTAGTAGCCAGACTCTCAGGTCGCAGGGTCTCAAGGTGTTAGCTGCAGGCTACACTGAAGATGGATGGGCTCTAACATTGCTCAGGCACTGGACTGTGACGCTTCATGCCAGCAGAAGCAGATCGAAGATCAGGTGTCAGCTGGACAGTAAGCAGCAAATTAGGCAGCTGTAGCAAGGAGGAGGGGAGGAATCAGGAGGAGGACAGGGGCCTGTGTTTATCTCTGTAGTATTACAAGTTAAAGGGGTTGTCCCACGTAAAATAGTCTACAGTTTTCAAACTAGCACCTGGATCTAAATACTTTTGTAATTGCATGTAATTAAAAAAAATTGTATAGCTACTGAGTTATTCAGTAAAATGTATCTTTATAGTGCCACTTAATTTCTTATTTCTTTGACCTGCTCACTGAAAAGGCCGCACATGCTCAGTTTCATCTTTCAACTGCTTCCTGAGCTGTGATAAGGAAAGCATGGACCCCTTAGCTGCTGTGAAAAAGACACTCCCTTTTTGAGCTGCCAGCTTGATATAAATCTAGCAGAGCAATGGATGGGGAGATCTCTGGATCCATGTGCAGTACAAGGCTGGTTCTAGGTTTATTAGAAAGGTATTGTCATGGACTATATGATGTCTGATTTTCATTTTTTACATTATTCATGGGACAACCCCTTTAAGTGCAGCATGCATTTAAGTGAAAAAGGGGGCGGGCCATGCAGCCTAGCCAGGCCCCCCAACCTCACAGGCCCCATAGCAATGGCATGGTCTGTCTATATTGACGGTATACCCCTGTGTTCCAGCATCAGAGTAAGAGCCACATCTTCTGGCCATTTAATTGTTTTTGATAGCTACGACTAGAGATGAGCGAATTGAAGTTGGCAAAGTGGAATTCGATCCGAATTTCAGGAAAATTTTGATTCGCACTGAAGTCGAATTTCCTTACGCTTCGTGGTAATGAATTAAGACATGGAGCAAAGAACTTGGGGAAAATGGAATCACCCACAATGCCATGCATGCAGCCAATCAGCAGCAGCCAGCCAGCCCTATGATGTCACAGCCCTATAAATAGCCTCAGCCATCATGGTTTCAGACATTTTCCAGTGCACTCCAGTGCAGGGAGAGACGTGACAGATGCTAGGGACTGCTGCTTTTAGGTTTGCACTATTTGATAGCTTAGTAATTCCAGCAAACCTTGCTTGTTATTGGGGTTCAACTGCTGTATGACACAGCCATTTACATGGTGTAACATAGTAACATAGTTTATAAGGCCGAAAAAAGACATCTGTCCATCCAGTTCGGCCTGTTATCCTACAAGTTGATCCAGAGGAAGGCAAAAAAACCCTGTGAGGTAGAAGCCAATTTTCCCCACTTTAGGGGAAAAATTCCTTCCCGACTCCAATCAGGCAATCAGAATAATTCCCTGGATCAACAACCCATCTCTACAGTCATGGCCAAAAGTTTTGAGAATGATACAAATATTAATTTTTACAAAGTCTACTGCTTCAGTTTTTAAAATGGCAATTTGCATATACTCCAGAATGTTATAAAGAGTGATCAGTTTAACAGCAATTACTTGCAAAGTCAATATTTGCCTAGAAAATGAACTTTATCCCCCAAAACACATTTCAACATCATTGCAGCCCTGCCTTAAAAGGACCAGCTAACATTGTTTCAGTGATTGCTCCATTAACACAGGTGTGGGTGTTGATGAGGACAGGGCTGGAGATCAATCTGTCATGATTAAGTAAGAATGACACCACTGGACACTTTAAAAGGAGGCTGGTGCTTGGCATCATTGTTTCTCTTCTGTTAACCATGGTTATCTCTAAAGAAAAACGTGCAGTCATCATTGCACTGCACAAAAATGGCCTAACAGGGAAGAGTATCGCAGCTAGAAAGATTGCACCTCAGTCAACAATCTATCGCATCGTCAAGAACTTCAAGGAGAGAGGTTCCATTGTTGCCAAAAAGGCTCCAGGGCGCCCAAGAAAGACCAGCAATCGCCAGGACCATCTCTTAAAAGTGTTTTAGCTGCGGGATCGGGGTACCAGCAGTGCAGAACTTGCTCAGGAATGGCAGCAGGCAGGTGTGAGTGCATCTGCACGCACTGTGAGGTGGAGACTCCTGGAGCAAGGCCTGGTCTCAAGGAGGGCAGCAAAGAAGCCACTTCTCTGCAGAAAAAACATCAGGGACAGACTGATATTCTGCAAAAGGTACAGGGAGTGGACTGCTGAGGACTGGGGTAAAGTCATTTTCTCTGATGAATCCTCTTTCCGATTGTTTGGGACATCTGGAAAACAGCTTATTCGGAGAAGACGAGGTGAGTGCTACCACCAGTCTTGTCTCATGCCAACTGTAAAGCATCCTGAAACCATTCATGTGTGGGGTTGCTTCTCAGCCAAGGGAATTGGCTCTCTCACAGTCTTGCCTAAAAACACAGCCATGAATAAAGAATGGTACCAGAATGTCCCCCAAGAGCAACTTCTCCCAACCGTCCAAGAGCAGTTTGGCGATCAACAATGCCTTTTCCAGCATGATGGAGCACTTTGCCATAAAGCAAAGGTGATAACTAAATGGCTCAGGGAACAAAACATAGAGATTTTGGGTCCATGGCCTGGAAACTCCCCAGATCTTAATCCCATTGAGAACTTGTGGTCAATCATCAAGAGACGGGTGGACAAACAAAAACCAACAAATTCTGACAAAATGCAAGCATTGATTGTGCAAGAATGGACTGCTATCCGCAGGGCCGTATTAACAACTAGGCACCGGGGGCACGGTGCCTAGGGCGGCAGGTTGCGGGGGGCGGCACCCCGCCTGGAGTATATAACAATTTAAAAAAAAAAAAAAACATCCTGGAATTTATATATATATTTTTTTAATTTCCGCAGGGGGGGGGTGCTAGTGTGCTGCTGTCGGGTGGCGCGGGGTATCGGCGACCATGCCGGTGCTAAACTTTTCCCTTTATAAGATGCAGTGCATCTTATAAAGGGAATACTAGCGAGCGAGCGAAGCGCTCACTAGCCTGCAGGAGGAGGGGGAGTGAAGCGCTGGTAGCGCTGTACAGTACTTACCCCTCCTCCTGCTTGCTCTTCCTGAGGCCGGCGCTGCTGTGTCCTGACTGCCTGCAGCATCAGGACGTACAGAGCGCCCTCTGACCTGACGCTGTAGGAGGTCAGGTGACTTCAGCGTGGGCCCCTGGAAGAGGAGAGAGCGGGGACACAGCCAGGACCGGAGGTAAGTTTTTTTTTTTTTTCTTGTCTGATCTGAGGTCTGAAGTGGGGGCCAAAAAGGGATCTTAAAAGATGGGGACAGAATGGGGAGGGGGATCTGAAAAGGTGGGGACAGAATGGGGGGGGGAATCTGAAAAGGTGGGGACAGAATGGGGGGGGATCTGAAAAGGTGGGGACAGAATGGGGGGGTCTGAAATGGTGGGACAGAATGGGGGGGTCTGAAATGGTTGGACAGAATGGGGGGGGGGTCTGAAATGGTGGGACAGAATGGGGGGGTCTGAAATGGTGGGACAGAATGGGGGGGGGTCTGAAATGGTGGGACAGAAATGGGGACCAGAAAGGGGGGTCTAAAATGGGGGCCAGAAAAGGGGTTCTGACATGGGGCCAGAAGGTAGGGGGGGGTCTGACATGGGCCCCTGAAGGAGAGTTCTATATGGGGGCCAAAAGAGTATGATATGGGTCCAGAAGGGGGGGGGGTATGATTGGGGATCTAATTAGGGGTCTGAAGGAGGTCTGATTAGGGGCCTGAAGGGTCTGACTGGGGGTCTAGAGGGGTCTGATTGAGGGTCTGGAGGTCTGATTGGGGGTCTGGGGGTCTAATGAGGGTCTGATAGGGGATCTGGAGGCCTAATGAGGGTCTGATAGGGGGTCTGGAGGTCTAATGGGGGTCTGATAGGGGGTCTGGGGGTCTAATGAGGGGCTGATTGGGGCTTTGGAGGTCTAATGAGGGTCAGATATGGGAGTTTGGAGGTCTAATGGAGGTCTGTAGATGGGGGGTCTCATCTGGGGTTTGATATGGGGATCTGATCTGAAAGGTAAGGGGGGTACTGTTTTTCTGTGTGGTGCCAGTATTTTCAGGGGGGCTGTTTCTGTAGTATAGTATGGGGGGTGGGCAGGGTGAGATGTGGAGAAGGTGAGAGGATGATGGAAAAGTAGGAAAGTAAGATGTCTGTTTGTTGAACTCTTCAGAGACGAGGCACAGCTGAAAGAAGTCACCATGGCGGTCTGGTCTGACAGAAGAAGAGGAAAGAGAACGTCTACATCAGAGAAGAGAAGTCACTGGATGTAAGAGGTACATATGTGGCGCTGTATGACCCTGTATGCTCTGTAGTGCTGTATGAAATGTTTTCCAAGTCTGTCTTTGAAGGGGTTGTCTTTTTTTTTTGTATGAGCGCTGCCTTCTCTGCTCTGTTTACTGCTCTTCACTGCAAGTTCTATGGTGAGCAGGTGAACAGAGCAGAGAAAGCAGCTCTCATATGAGCTCTGCTCTCTCTTCAAACAGCTGATCGTCAGGGTGCCGGAGGACCCCAGCCGATCTGATATTGATGACCTATAGTGAGGATAGGTCATTAGTAGTAAAAAGAGGACAACCCCTTTAACAGTAGGACTGGAGGGAAGGGATTAGGTTGAGAATTTGGCATGGGGGGTGTTTCAATATTTGCCTTGGGCATCAGAAAAGCTATGTGCACCAGCGGCAGGTGGGGGGGGTACAGACTGAGGGTAGTTGAGTGTATGGGGATGGTGGGGTAGTTGGGCGGGGGTTAATTGGCTTGGCAGAGGACCATTTTCAGTATCCAGGGGGTTGGGGGGGAGGATAGGTCACTGTAATAAGTCCAGGAGGAGGCTACTATGGGGGGTGGGGTAACAAGGCTACTATGGGGTTGGGGGGCTACTGAGGAGAGACTACTATGCTACTGTGGGGGGAGGAGGCTACAATGGGGGGTGGGGTAACGAGAGGAGGCTACTATGAGGTGGGGGGGTGAGAAGAGGCTACTATGGGGGGTGGGGGTAACGAGGCTACTATGGGGTGGGGGGTTCTAAGGAGAGGCTACTATGCTACTGTGGGGGGAGGAGGCTACTATGGGATGGGGGGGACTGAGGACAGGCTACTATGCTACTATTTGGGGGCGTGGGGGAATGGGTCACGTTGGGGGGGGGGCGTCATCACAGAGAGTGCCTAGGGCAGCATGAACCCTAAATACGGCCCTGGCTATCCGTCAGGATTTGGTCCAGAAGTTGATTGAGAGCATGCCAGGGAGAATTGCAGAGGTCCTGAAGAAGAAGGGTCAACACTGCCAATATTGACTTGCTGCATTAACTCTAACTGTCAATATAAGCTTTTGTTACTCATAATATGATTGCAATTATATTTCTGTATGTGATAAAAACATCTGAGAAACACACATAAAAACCAGAGGTCAGCAGATCATGTGAAAATATAATATTTGTGTCATTCTCAAAACTTTTGGCCATGACTGTAGTAACTATAATCTGTAATATTATTACCCTCCAGAAATACATCCAGGCCCCTCTTGAACTCTTTTAGTGAACTTACCATCACCACCTCCTCAGGCAGAGAGTTCCATAGTCTCACTGCTCTTACCGTAAAAAATCCTCTTCTATGTTTGTGTACAAACCTTCTTTCCTCCAGGCGCAGAGGATGTCCCTTCGTCACAGTCCTGGGGATAAATAGTTCATGGGAGAGATCTCTGTACTGACCTCTGATATATTTATACATAGTTATTAGATCTCCCCTCAGTCGTCTTTTTTCTAAACTGAATAACCCTAATTTTGATAATCTTTCTGGGTACTGTAGTCCACCCATTCCAGTTATTACTTTAGTTGCTCTCCTCTGAACCCTCTCCAGCTCTGCTATGTCTGCCTTGTTCACAGGAGCCCAGAACTGTGCACAGTACTCCATGTGGGGTCTGACTAGTGATTTGTAAAGTGGCAGGACTATGTTCTCATCACGGGCATCTAGGCCCATTTTGATGCAACCCATTATCTAATTGGCCTTGGCAGCAGCTGTCTGACACTGGTTTCTGCAGTTTAGTTTGCTGTTTACTAAAAGAAATTTTCCATGTCAGTGTTACCCAGCGTTTTACCATTCAGTATGTACTGGTGACTTGCATTATTCCTTCCCATGTGCATAACCTTACATTTGTCAGTATTAAACCTCATCTGCCACTTCTCTGCCCAAGCCTCCAATCTATCCAGGTCCATCTGTAGCAGTGTACTGTCCTCTTCTGTGTTAAAGAAGAACTCCCGACAAAAATTTTATTCCATGTCCTGCTAGAAATGTACATGATATAATCTGTAGTGAATGTCATTTTCTTACCAGTGTCTGAATTTTTGACTTATATCATCCTGAAGTTTCTTATCTGTGTCATGTGACCAGCAATTAGACCCACCAATATAGACTTATGTGTGGACAGGAAGTCTAATTCTCTATGTATTCCTATGAGACTGAAAGTGAGGCTCCCATAGGAATGAATAGAGCAGTTACTGGCTTTCTGTCCTGGGTCAGTTGGAGGTCAGGGAGTTGGTCACCTGACCCAGCTACAATAAGAAGAGAGGTTTTTACTCACAGAAACAGTCACTGATAAGAAAATGACAATCACTACAGATTATATCATGCACCTTTCTAACAGGTCAGAGAATAAAAAATTAAAAAATAAATTTTTTTTTGCGGGAGTTCTTCTTTAATTACTTTACACAGTTTAGTGTCATCTCGCGTCAAGTCTAGAACTTACCTCCTCATAGAAACTGATTAAATTAGTTTGACATGACCGATCCCTCGTGAAGCCATGCTGATATGGAGTTATTTGCTTATTTATGTATTAATAGGAATTATGCGTACATCTTATTCGCTGTTTTGCTGTGAACATACATTGTTTTAGAGACATTTTTCTGTTTTATTAATAAGAAAAAAAACCTACGTCTTATTACATTCAGCAGTACATTCAGCACAGGGCCGTATTAAGACATTGGTGGGCCCAGTGCAAAGATCAAGAGTGGGCCCCCCCCCCCTTTCGGGTAAACTTTACAGATTGCAAAATGGCTAACTTTTTTTTCTTAACAAGTCGCATCATTGTGTTTATTATCTCTGTACAGTGACATCGCTGTGTGTATGATCCCTGTACGGTGACATCTCTGTGTTTATTATCCCTGTACAGTGACATCCACTGCAGGAAGAGGTAAGTGGTCTGTGTTTGTGTGTTTGTTTTCTATTTTTCAGGGTCGTGAATGCAGAGGACTACGTCGGATTCGGTGGACTACGTCGAACCAGCTTTTTTTTTTTTTTTTTTCATAAAATGGTCAAACAGGGGTCTGGGGGAGTGTTTATTTCAATAAAATGTTTTATACTTGTGTGTGTGTATTTTTTTTTCTAATACTACAGTTTTAGTAATTACGGCTATCTACAGACGGCCCTGATTACTAATACTGGGCTTAGTGCTTGCCGGAATGGCAGGCCAGCACTAACCCCAACATCTATTACCTTGGCACCCACCGCCACCAGGGGTGCCGAGAAGAGCCAGGTACCCGCAGGACCGGACCTTCAAAATTGAGGGTCTGGCTCTGGGGCGGCTGCAGGCTGGTACCATTAGGCTGGGAAGGGCCAATAACCGTGTCCCTTCCCACCCTGGTAGTGCCAGGCTGCCGCTGCTAGTTGTATCTGGCTGGAAAAGGAAAAAAGGGGGGGACCCCACGCCATTTTTTTTACAAAAATAATTAAATAATTTTTTTTAAAAAATGGCCTGGAGTCCCCCCCTTTTTTCCTTTTCCAGCCAGATACAACCAGCAGCGGCAGCCTGGCACTACCAGGGTGGGAAGGGACACGGTTATTGGCCCTTCCCAGCCTAATGGTACCAGCCTGCAGCCGCCCCAGAGCCAGACCCTCAATTTTGAAGGTCCGGTCCTGCGGGTACCCGGCTCTTCCCGGCACCCCTGGTGGTGGGTGCCGAGGTAATAATGTTGGGGTTAGTGCTGGCCTGCCATACCGGCAAGCACTAAGCCCAGTATTAGTAATCAGGGCCGTCTGTAGATAGCCATAATTACTAAAACTGTAGTATTGGAAAAAAAAAATACACACACACACAAGTATAAAACATTTTATTGAAATAAACACTCCCCCAGACCCCTGTTTGACCATTTTATGAAAAAAAAAAAAAAAAAGCTGGTCCGACGTAGTCCACCGAATCCGACGTAGTCCTCTGCATTCACGACCCTGAAAAATAGAAAACAAACACACAAACACAGACCACTTACCTCTTCCTGCAGTGGGATAATACACACAGCGATGTCACAGTACAGGGATAATACACACAGCGATGTCACTGTACAGGGATAATAAACACAGTGATGTCACAGTACAGAGATAATAAACACAGCGATGTCAGTGTACAGGGATAATAAACACAGTGATGTCACCGTACAGAGATAATAAACACAGTGATGTCACCGTACAGAGATAATAAACACAGTGATGTCACAGTACAGAGATAATAAACACCAGTGATGTCACAGTACAGGGATAATAAACACAGTGATGTCACTGTACAGGGATAATAAACACAGTGATGTCACCGTACAGAGATAATAAACACAGTGATGTCACAGTACAGGGATCGGCGTCTCGTGGCCCAATCAGACCTCAGATCAGCGTCTCGTGCCCCCATCAGACCTCAGGTCGGCGTATCGTGCCCCCATCAGACCTCGGGTCAGCGTCTTGAGCCCCCATCAGACCTCAAATAGCGTCTTGTGCCCCCATCAGACCTCAGGTCAGCTTAATGTGCCCCATCAGACCTCAGGTCAGCTCTTGTGCCCCATCAGACCTCAGGTCAGCGTCTTGTGCCCCATCAGACCTCAGGTCAGCGTCTTGTGCCCCATCAGACCTCAGGTCAGCTCTTGTGCCCACATCAGACCTCAGATTAGGGTCTTGTGCCCCATCAGACCTCAGATTAGGGTCTTGTGCCCCATCAGACCTCAGGTCAGCTCTTGTGCCCACATCAGACATCAGATCAGGGTCTTGTGCCCCATCAGACCTCAGGTCAGCTTAATGTGCCCCATCAGACCTCAGGTCAGCTCTTGTGCCCCCATCAGACATCAGATCAGGGTCTTGTGCCCCATCAGACCTCAGGTCAGCTTAATGTGCCCCATCAGACCTCAGGTCAGCTCTTGTGCCCCCATCGATCAGACCTCAGGTCAGCCATTTCTGCCCCCATCAGACCTCAGGTCACCCAAACCACCCCCCCCTCCCCCCCGGGGGCCCCAGCCATAAAAAATACTTACAAAAAGCTGCTCCGGTCTTCTTCTCCTTCTCCTGCGCGCGCCTTCTTCTCCTGCAGTGTGTGATCCCGCGAGACCTGTGACCCAGCGCTGGATCTCGCGGGATCACACAGCCAGCCCAGGAGGAAGCGCGCAGCCAGGAGTCGGAGACCGACGCCAGCGGCAGGGTAAGAATCATTAACGCCCCCCCAGTGTCCTAGAGTACCAGTTGTACAGCCCTATCGGCGGCCCATACCGGCCGGTTGTAAGGGGCCCCCCCCCCACGTGACCTATTGGTGGGCCCGGTGCAGATGCACCATATGCCCTATGAATAAAGCGGCCCTGATTCAGCAGTGAATGTACATTGTTTTATAGACACTTTTGGGGTGTATTAATAGGAAAAAAACTATGTCTTGTTAGCTGTTTTGTGGTGAACTTACATTGTTCTGCCATTTTTGGGGTTTATTCATTTACTTTTAATTTCATTTAATTCTTTTATTTTGCAATATGTCAGACAGACAAGTGACAGGCCTTTCAAAGGGAATGGGCAGTGGCCCAAATGTTTCTGGCACAGGCATAAGTAGCAGCAGAAGAAGGGAGGTGGCAGTAGGAATCGCAGCAAGAGGCCTGAGCTCCAAGTGTGATCTAGCAGTCGTATCTTGACCAGCAACCCAGCAGTGCTTGAGTGGTTGACTCGGTCTTCTAATTAATTGCAAGTGACAACAGACACCCTCAGCCAAGAGTCAGTAGGCTTCTCTGACACATCACTTAGTTGGCATGGCCCGGGAGAAAGCCCTCTGCTCTCACCTGTACTCAACCTGCCTCTGTCAGTTTCTGTCCCCTCAGCTCGAGAAGTAATACATGCCATAGGCTCGGCTCCACTTTTCAGCGTGAACAAGATACTAGAGGACAGTCAGCAGCTACTGCCCAGTCAAGATCTGGATGAGAGATCCGCCTCTTCTGCTGGTAGGCGGGCAAGTAGTAATGAGGAGAGTTGCGTGGAAGCTGGTGTTGTTAGTGGTCAGGGTACTAGCCCTAAAACCGCTGAGGGGGACATCAGTGACGTGCAGACAGTAGGGGATGATGATGATGTAGCTGAACGCAGATGGGAGCCTGATGAAGAAGGGGCTTCATCATCATCAGGATAAGAGGGAGGCAGCTTGCACGTGAGGCAGTGGATGAGCCAGCAATTTGGTAGCTTCTCCATGAGTCAGCAGGGTGGCAGCAGTGGGAGGTTTGGAGCCAAACGTGCCTGAGTTAGACCGCCCACTTTGCAGGAGCCTACCTGCCCAGAAAGTAGCAGTGCAGGGATTCACAGAGGCAGCAGTAGCAGTCAGTCAGCCAGTCAGCCAGCTACTGCTGCTGCCTCTGTGAATCCCTGCACCGCCATATTCGTGTCCTCCACCATGTCTTCAGCCTCCACTGCAGGGACAATTCACAGTGCCCCTCCAGCATACCACATGTGCAGGGCACGGAGGTGTCACACTTTTCTGCACGTTGTTTGCCTGTGCGAATAGAGTCACACACGAGAGGAACTGCTCTGCATCCTTCATCAAGAAATAGAATCCTGGCTTTCTCAAAATCAGAACCTTTGAGGAGGCCACTTTATTTGTCAGTCACCAGGACTACTTAATGAACAACATCATTCCACTGCTTCATGTCTTGGAACAGATGCTGCTAAATATGACTGGCCAGGGGACAGAAGATGTGGTGACTACATCTCACGGCCACATGAGTCCTGTGGGGACTGAACTAGAGGAGGTGACAGGAGAGGTAAAGCAAGAGCATCCAGAATAGCTACAGGGCGATTAAGAGGATGAGGCAGATGACCCAGACACACCACGGCAGTATGCTGTGGAGATGGAGGCAGAAAGTCCGTCTGACTCAGTTGCGCAAATGGCCTGATGCATGCTCAGTTGCTTTCGTAGTGACAGTGGAATTGCCACCATTCGGCAGAGGGATGACTACTGGCTCTCCACCATGTTAGACCCTCATTACCAGTTCAAAATGGAGGCCTTTTTTCCACCCGCAGAGAGGGAAGACAAACTGAACTACTATTGAGACATTCTATGTAGTCAGTTGGCCGCTGCCTAAGTGTGCCATCGCCCATCCTTATGCAGGTCTGACCAGGGGGGCCTCTGCGCTCACGTTCCACTGCCATGGCTGCTGGGGGGTGTAGGGGGCAGGGGCAGTACCAGCTCCATCAGCAGCAACTTAAGGCTAGAGTCGCTGATGAGCAGTTTTCTTAACCCGCCTAGTAAAGAAACTACTCACTAGCAGCAGCAGGCAGACATGGAGCAGAACCTGAACCAGCAGGTTATGGCATACTTGGACTTCACCCTGACACCCCACATCATAGATCCCCTGGACTACTGGGCAGCCAAACTTGATTTGTGGCTGCAACCGGTTTGTCCTGGACAAGCTCTCCTGCCTGGCCATAATTACCCAAAAGAGAACTCGTCTATTCACCCAAAATGTGGAGAGACTGACCTTTGTGAGGTTGAATCAGGTGTGGATCAGCCAGGATTTCCAGACAACAGTGCCTGATGCATCAGACTAGATAATCTATGGTGCCACACCTAAACTTTGTGAAAAGAGACCTGTTTCATCTGGCTACCTGCTTCAGCTACTATTCTGATGCTGCCACCCTCCTGATGCCACACACCAGCTGCCAGGTGCTCCTACTGCCACCCACCATCTTCAGCTGGTACTAGTATTGCCCTGCACGCCCCCACTCTGTCACTGGGCCACTCTGTTGTCTCCTCATGCTGCTGCCACCTCACCACTATGTCACTGGGCCACTCTGTGGTCTCCTCATGCTGCTCCCACCTCAACACTCTGTGATCTCCTCATGCTGCTGCCAACTCACCACTCTGTCACTGGTTCACTCTGTTCTCCTCATGCTACTGCCACCTCACCACTATGTCACTGGGCCACTCTGTGGTCTCCTCATGCTGCTGCCACCACACCACTCTATGGTCTCATCAGGCTGCTGCCACCTCACCACTCTGTGCTCTCCTCAGGCTGCTGCCAACTCACTACTCTGTCACTGGAGAAAAGAAGACAGCATCCTTTTCTTGCAATGACAATGACACACTCATGAACACGTCTACAGTTCCTAGACGTGATGGTAATAAAGGAAGGCACAACAATAAAAACAGACCTACATGTCAGTTTGCTACATCATAGTAGTTTCCATCCCAAGCACATGATAGACTCATTACCTAAGTTAACTAGAGTCAAAAGAATAGTTAACGATGAAGCCATGTGTACCAGGAGGTTAGAAGAGATGGCCAACAAATTCAAGTAAAGGGGTATTCCATAAAAGGCCCTGAGAAAATCAATCAAAATGGTCAATACCATTAGACCACGGAAAACAAAAGAGAAGATTGGTAGGGTTCCTTTTGTCAGCACGTATAGTAACATCAATACAAGTGTTGGCAATATTATCTGTAAGAATTGTAACATTATTCAGAGAGGACATCCATTGATCACTGAACTAAACTCACCTCCACTTTTAGCCTATAAACGTCCACAGAACTTGAGAAATCGACTAGTGAGATCAGATATTGGACCGGCAGTTAGGCAAATACAAACTACCTTTACACCAGCAAAGAAAGGGGAATTTCTCGTGTTTGCACTGCTGTCACTGTAATTCAATTCAAAAAGGTGACTCATTCACACACCCATAGGAAAGGTGTACAAAATCAAAAGTCGATATACGTGTCAAACATCATATGTAGTATACACATTACAGTGCCTGTGTGGCCTACTTTATGTAGGCGAAACTACCAATGCCTGCAAAGAGAGGATAGGGCAACATTAATCCAAGATCAGAAACAAAGCCCTTGAACTACCAGTTACGATACATTTTGAACTTTTACAACATAATGTAAGTCAGCTGAGGTTCAGGGTCATAGACCATGTCTCCCCAATAAGACATGGAGGGGACAGGGAGAAGATCCTGAAGCAAAAGGAACTTCGGTGGGTATATGAACTAGACACCCTATACCCGAATGGTATGAATATAGATTTTTCTATGACCCCTTTTTTATAGGAACCTAAGGCTAGGACCCTTAATGTAACCTTGAGATTGTTGTTTTTTGACCTGCTGTTTTTATTTCCACAGAGAGTTTATCACACGGTCGGACTTATTTGTGGACTTGTGTCACTGGGGTGGTAAGAAAAAACACTACTCCTGATCTGGACTAACATCACTAACCAATATGCTTCTATTAATATATGAGTAACCTTGTGTAGATTTTGAATGGACTTCTTTATGTAGTGATTTAGTGATTTGAATCATAATGGACAATATGGGCCGTATATGAATGGAGGTGACCAACAATGTATATACTTCTCTCTCTGTAGGTAATTTCTCAATAGTGACGATATGTACCATTATTGAAGGGACTTGACTGATTTTGGTCCCTACAGTATTTCCAGCTACAAGTAGTTCCTCATGTTATAATAAGGACAGATACGACAGTCAGTGCCTACCTATATACTTTGAGTCCGTTCACACATTGGGTGTTACATAGTGAACGTGTATGAGATAGCTGTGAATACAAGTCGTCTCTCCTTCTTCGACTTGAAGTTATCATATATTAATATTAATTGGGAGAGTGGATAATTAGCTCTAGTTGAACCTTTGCACATATATTGATTAAAGTCACTATTGGGATGTGAACTACTAAATCTGGTTTGATAGAAAGATCTAAATGTATTCTGTCTACAGTATCTCACAGCTTTATTTGCCTCTTAGACATGTACAAGAGAGAGCTATGATGTACGCTCTGGTAAGGAGCAGTTTTGAGCGCTAAAGAGATACTATGTTGCAGCGCTTTGGTTCATGATTGGTTAACTGAGCGTTAGCGATTTGCTACTTGTTAGGTCACATACCACGCAACCAGGCTGTACTATGGCGTTCCCGTTGCTGGGATACGCAGGGTTGCCGATCACGTGATGCGGTGTCACAGATCACGTGATCGCGGTCATCTCTCGTGAGATTTATGTCACCAAACGGGTGCGAGTGTACCTGCCCACATGTCAACCTCACTGGCTATGAATGGAAGTAAACCAGGGGTAAATGTAGTATTTTTTACTAGTACTATTTATTATACATGTGTCTTTACTCCAAGTGCATTACCTCTTATATAAAGAAGGATACATAGGGTATGCAAATAGATTCTTAGTACGTATGTAGATTTGGTCTTGTGGTTCCAGGTCAACCCTGATGATGTCACTAGATTTGGGGCTATATATGTTTGGTGCACATGGTCATATGCATGCTTGATAAAGGTGGAGTGGCAGCCGAAACACTGCACGTGTTATGGGTTTCTTGATGGATTAAACACCACTTTTCAGCAAGAAAAGGATGCTGTTTTCTTTTCTCTCTCTACATGAATGTTTTTGGAGTCTCTGTACTGGACCCCTGAACAGAAGTGCATCCTGTCGATACACTTGGACAGCAAACAGGTGCTGTACAAACCCCTTTTTTCTATTTGAACACTCTGTCACTGGGACACTCTGTGGTCTCTTCATGCTGCTGCCACCTCACCACTCTGTGGTCTCCTCAGGCTTCTGCCATCTCACCACTCTGTGCTCTCATCATGTTGCTGCCAACTCACCACTCTGTCACTGGGCCGCTCTGTGGTCTCCTCTTGATGCTACTACCTCAACACTCTGTCATTGGGCCACTCTGTCATTGGACCACTCTGTGGACTTCTCATGCTGGTCCCACCCTCCCCACTCATTGACGGGGCCACTATTTTGCCTTTTTGGTCTGGTGGACATCACCGTTTTTTGACCCTTCTTCTGATATGTCAGAGGGAAGGAAAAATGAGACACACAACGGATCCTGTCTATGTAGCAGCTGTAAGGCCTGTATGACATGTCCCTATTTTGCATCAGAATTTGCTTATGATTTGGTAGCCAAAACACAGAAGACAGAATATTTTATTCATTTTGAAACAGTGGCGGCTGTTCTCTAGCTTACTGCCGCAGTCCTGTTCAGCGGTGATCTGCTGCCTGTGCCTCCCCATTCACCACTGTAGTCCTGGGCTCTGTCCTTGCAGGTACTGTTTGTTCTGGGATCCACTCCACAGTTTCCCTTCAGCCCTGGCCAAAGAATATGTGCTGGTTCTTTTCCTGCAGCTCTTCCTTAAGGGTCGGCGCGTGTCACTTCCTGTTCTTTATGGGTTACGGTAGATCATGTGACCTTACTGACCAATTTTAGCCCTCCTGCATGTATATAAGTGGCTCAGCCCCCTTCCCAGATGCCTCAGTGTCAAGGTCCTGGTATCCTGCAAAAGTTGCTGATTTATCTGCTTGTGTTTCTGTGTACCCGACCCATGCTTGTGTACCTGGACTCCACTACCTGTTTGATCCCTGCCTGCTTGCATAGACTCTCCTGTTTCTGACCCGGATTGCCTGACCCGTACCTGTGCCGCTTGCCCTGACCCATTGCCTGTCTGACTTCGCCTCTGCCTCATCCTTCAGTCCTGCATTGTTGCTCCTGGTAGTGACTTGGCCTTCTGACTTCCTCTGTACCTCTGGTACCTTGATCTGGTAACTCCTGGTCTGCCTGGACCAGCTGCCTCGTGTGTCTAATCTACTCAACAGGCAGCGACCTGGTGTTCCCTCGGGAAAGTCTATCCCCACCATCTGGGGTATCGTGAAGAACAAGGGGTTCACTTAGACAACGCCCTTAGGGTAGGACAAGAGGCACAGTGAGGTCACACCTGCTGATTCGTGACACGTGTCTTCTCTGTTTTGGACCCGCTCCCGTTATTTTTATTTTTTTGGGCCTTAGCAATACTGATGGATTACTGACCAAATAATGACCATGTGAAGACGGAAGCTCAACAGACAGGATCCATTTTTTGGAGATTATTGTTCTGACGGATCAGAGGTAGGGTGAAATAATCAGTGACATCAACACAAACTTACTGCTGACACCCTCTCCACTCTGTCAGGGGGGCTCTACTTGTATACGCGTTTAATATAACAGGTTCTGTAGAAATCTATGTGGAATCAGCTGACGACGGTGTAAAAGGAGTGCGCTCTTTCACTTTACAGTAGAATCTTGAGCCACTGCATGGTTCTTTCTACCTGGCACTAACATTGATCTGTGTTAATGCCATAACTGCCAAATACCGTGAGTGAAATGTGAAGTGATTCTAAAAGCGATGTCTGTCATCTGCGTGTCATACTGATTCACAGTATTGTTTCACTACCGCAGCAGACTGCACAGTGTTCTACACCGCTGTAGAGGCTCTCTGCAGCCAGGAAATAGCTGTTTTTTTAACAAGGCTCGTCACAAATAAATTTGAATCGAATAAATTTTTGGGAGAAAATTCTGTGAACTGACCGAATCGAATTTTGGAGAAATTCGCACATCTCTAGTTGTGACCTCAGAACAAAAATATACTGTAATTTCCTATCTGTCACGAACATGTCTATCTTTAAACCTATGGATTTGGGGGGAAAAAGGAAAAATACTTCAGTCTTTTGACCTGTTCTCCAGCCATCAAATAATAAGATAAGATTCTATATTGTGATTGGACATTCCCTCTAGATGTCCAATTTAAAGGCTATGTACACCTTTTGGGGCAATTTTTTTTATTATTGCTTTATACTTATTTTGACCTAAAAATCACTTTTTCAATTGGTCTTTATTAACAATATGGAATCTGTCATGAAAGGGAGGTAGTGAGCCCTGTCTTAACCCCAACCACTGTCCCTGCCTACTTACACGGCCCGTCCTAGATAACGTTGCGTAACTGGGCGGCAATCCCTAACCTGAGTAAGTGCAGGGGTGTAAAGGGAGGGGAAACAAGAGGATAATATAACAAACAAGACAGAACACAAAAACACAATATATCAGGGTAAGCAAGCCAAGAGTCGTACCGGGAAGTCGCGTCAAAACCAGGGGAGAGAGCAGAAAGCGAAGTCAAATTCCAAAGCCGAAGTCCAAACACTAGCAAGTCACAATCAAAACTCAAGCACTGCATGGAAGACCAATAACAGGCAACCTGTGGCCAGCAGGCTGCCTGCTTAAATAGGCCCAGAAGATGGGTCATGTGACGTGGCCAGCTTCACGTGACCCAACTCAGAAACTACAAAACACATAAGCTCTGACTCATGGGCGTCGGCGCTCAGCTCCTCTGCTGCTTGTTGTCCAGGGGATGGAGGAAGCTGGCCGTGCTTATGAAGAACGCGTCGCTGGGTCCTTCCGTACCCTGGTTGCTAGGGGAAACAACCTGTTCAGAACTAGACACGGGAGACCAGCGGCACAGTAAGGATGAGGGGCATCGCCGGCTCGTGTACAGGGCTGATATGCTCTACTAGCTGCCTGTGGATTTTTTCTCAATTCTGTCTTCTGAGGAGTAGATGGACAGCTTATCTCTTCTCCCTGACCTTATAAAAAAATCATTAAAGCTCAATCCTTACCTAACTGATAAGAATGTGGATCAAATAAGTGTTTATGACCTCTCAGTAGTTTACAGATAAGGGTAATTAGATGACCGGCACAAAGTGAAAGTGAAAGTACCAGTCACCTAGAGAGACAAACAGTTAACCCTTTGTGACTGAACAACTCAATATTTTTAATAAAGACCAATTGAAAATATGATTTTTAGCCAAAAATAAGTTAAATGCAATCATAAAAAAATGACTCCAAAGGTGTACATAGCCTTTAAGTCCATCTTAACATGTGAGATTGTGTTAAAATCACCACATATAAAGAGTTTGCTCTGTCTATACTTTAATCTAAGATGCTCACATTTAAGTCATAGCAAGCATCTATAAACTCGTAAGGAGATGCAAAGTTCCGTAGTTTATTGTATGAGGATGCAAAGTCGCCCATTTTTGTCTCAAGTAAATGGGGGAGAACTCTCTAATTACACTGCATCACCGCTACTACACGTATTTTGACAGCATGCAGATAAACGTTGAAGAGGACACAGCACTTGCATGAGCACTGTGGTCCTTTCAAACAGCTGTTCGGCTAAGGGTTCCAGGAGTCAGATCTCCACGGATCAGACATTGATGTCCTATCCTGAGGAAAGGTCATCAGACTCATCCATATCAGAAAACAAAATAGCCTCTTTGAATATTAGAAATGAGTGTCTCTCTCACATTACGTAATTCCTCTAGAATATAGGGGATTTACTTTTTTTTTATTTTAATGGGCATATCAGCATATCAGCAAATTTGTACCTGTGAAACTGGCTGACTCGTTGCATGTGCGCTTGGCAGATGAAGGCATCTGCATTAGTCCCATATTCATATGTGCCCACATTGCAGAAAAATAATGTTTTAATATATGTAAATGAACCTCTAAGAGCAATGGGGGTGTTGCCATTACTCCTAGAGGCCTTGCTCTCTCTGCACTTTGATTGACAGGGCAAGGCAGCCATGATCACATTTACACTGCCTGACCCTGTGAAATAAAGTGCAGCATTAGATTTCTGGAGATGGGTCATTGATCTATGGGGCTATTCTAATTACCAAATTTGATGTTGGGAAGGATTTTTTCTACCCCAAGCTGAGGAATATCGGCTTCTACCTCACAAGAATGTTTTGGCTTCCTCTGCCTCAGCCTTGCCAGATCATAGGCTGAATGGGTGGACGTGCACAAACTGTTACTAAGTAGTGCCTTAGAAGCCAGAATGGTATCCCTAGACATCAGGAAGCTTCTTATTTGTGAGCCAGTGCTGTAAGTAGGGTGTCTAAAAGTGTGCACAGGTCTCAGTGGCACAATAGCAAGAGTACAGATGATAACATGCATAGTAATTTGAGGCCTTTATCTAATCAATGATATGTCTGAAACCAGTGATGTACAGTACTGATCATGTTTGCAGGGAGTGCAACTGCAACCTGGGCCCAGAGGGGAAGAGCCCCCTCCTCCCCCAAAACATAGGTAAGCACCACTTTCAACTGTATTTCTATCCTTAGAATGTGGATCAATTTGAAAGCTTCAACAACGGTTAGTAGGTTGTTTCTACTTTAGAATGTATGGATATTGGGAGGATGAAGAGGGTGTCATGTGACACAATGACTTTATTGAATCAAGTTGACTGTGCCAACCTATTCACAAAAGGCTGGAGCAAGTATACAAACAGGGATATTACTAGTGTATGGAGGTACAAAGAGGTGCATTGCTACTGTATGGGGTCACAAATGTGAATAATTGCCAAGTAAGGAGCACATAGGTGCAATAATTGTGTGTGGGCACTTTCACTGAGTAGAGACAAAGGGGGCACTATTGCTGTGTGAGGCACAAAAGGTGGAGAGAGCATTGAAAAAGAAAGGAACCTGCAGACAGAAGTCATGACTGGAGGGAGTCTTTATGACAGTCTGAGCTGGATTGAGGAGTAAATGGATAGTGAAGATTCCAGTCAGAAAAAACTTCACCTGTGTGAGGGATAAGAATCCATTTTGTATACAAAATGTCCTCCATCTTGTGCATATGTGGAAAATTACTGAGCAGCTGTGAGAATGTGGGGAGTTTTGAGTGTATAAGATAGTTACAAGGCCGAAGTAAGCAGCTCACTCGCTGTCTCGCTCCCCCTCATTCTCTCATGCTTCTTATCAGAGGTTGAGGTTCAAGAGGGTTAAGTTTTGTTTTCTCTTATTCTGGTACCTTCAGGATTTACAGCTGAAGAATGTCAGCTCTGAGATAAGAAACTTTCTAATTAGTAGAACCTTGTTAGTATAGTGCGGAAATATTACCTTTTATGAATAACCAATCAAATCATTAGTTCTGATTTCCACCCCTTGGTGGTGGGCCAGATTTGTCTATGATTATCTGTAGTGTTATAAGATGTATACGTATGTAAAATAAACCGGAATGAAGGAGAGAATCTGATTCATCCAAGGTGCATGTGTCAATTCTCTGAGCGCTCATCTTCATTGAATTAGGACCCTGGCAATCATAGAGAAGGGGGTTTTGCCCCAACAAAACTTGGCGACCAACGAGGGGCTCGACTAAAGGACACTTCATTGATCTCCCGACAACTTGGATAATCCGGACCGGGATGGACAGATATAAAAGACAGCGCTGCAAGGTAAGAGACTTTATCTTACAATATATCTGTGCCTCCCTGACCGGTTGTCTGGCTCGAGGGATTGTTGAAGGAACGTACGTATAAAGTCCTTTTACAGTCGAATCCATATTGATAAAGAACCTTGAAAGTTGAAAATACCTATGATTGCTGGGTTTAGTTTCTGATCAGGAGTACCTTTGATTGGGATGTTTTTGGGCTGGTTTTAGGAGTCGCGGTATACGTCTTGTTTGTTCTTTACTGGGTTTGGAAAACATTATAGAAAGGGAAATCTCAGGAGCAAAGTACGCTATACGATTATAATGGGGGAAGCTTTGTTCGGACTGAGGATAATAAATCTCAGAAACACGCACACTTGAAGTGGAGGAAGCTGTTTGAACTGAGGAGAAATAGACGTCTGAATTTTGTTACTTTCTATAGTTGTTCTGGTACAGTTGAAGAGCAATGGGGAATAATTTCAGTATACCGGAAGGTTATAAGACAGCCAAAACATTGGTGAAGGAAAGAGGAGGTAAAGAGAGTCTGAAGAATGTGGACAGAGTGCTGGAGAAGGCAGGGATGAAGTACGGGAATCTTAACCCTAGGAGTACTAGTACGGTGGCACCATGATTTATGGAGGAAGCTCCGAGGAAGCTAGTCTGGGAAAGATTCACAAAGACTCATTGTGGTTGATACATGGATAAAGGATAATGCATGTGAAGATGTGGTTGATACATGGTTAAAGGTAGCTCGTGAGGTAGAAACTGAGGGGTGGAGAGGAGAAGTTGTGAAAGGCAGATTGTTGTACATTCAGAAACAGCAATGTGAGAAGTCTGGAGAAGCACCACCTCCATACCCCCTGGCCAATGCAGTCACCAGAGAGCCCAGGAGTGGACCAGAGGGATGGACGTGTAATGTCTGTGGAAACCAGAGCCCAGACTGGACTGACACGTGTAAGGTTTGTGGGGCACGTCGACCCCAGAAACCAGCAGGCATTTGTCCTGTATTGACTAAGACTAGAACCCTACCTGCTCAGACACCACGGACCCGTCCGCCCCTACAGCTTCCGAAGCCCCAGGACAGTTAGGATAGTGTGGTTACGTTACTGTGACAGAATATCATCCCTGGAGTCCTAAAGACCAATTAGGACTGCTGACTAGACTCCCAGACCCCCTGATGAGACCAATGCCCACTGTCAGGATGTTACAGCAGATTCAGGCGACATACAGAGCCACCTGGGCTGACCTGAAGGACTTGATGAAACTAGGGGAATCACAGTATCAAGTTGTTGACCCTTTCCTGACTGAACATAGGAGGAGGGCTTTTGACAATTTGTCTTTAGAGGACTGGGAGAAGACTTTACCATCAGGAACAGAGTTTGTCCGAGTTTTCAAGGAATGGGCAAAGGGAAAAGAAGATGAGAGTCCCAAAAGTTTAAAAGACATAGTTCAGGGACCTCAAGAGACAGTAGAGACGTATGCAACTGGACTGCGGACCATTTGGACTGACATGGGTTGGGATCAGACTGGACCAATGGGTGAAAAAAAAATTGTTGACATCAGCATTTATGGAAGGCTTGAGACCTGCTCTATGAGCCAAGCTAAAAGCTTGTAAACCTGAGTGGCGAGTCACTCCACTGCCACAACTGATTGCTGTTGCAAAAGGTATAGAACTAGACATGAAAAAGAATTCAGGGGCTTCAGTCAAATATGTCAATCAGGGACAGCAACAAACATCCCGTAGAGATCTCAGATGCTATAACTGTGGGAAACCTGGCCACATAAAACGAGATTGCCGCGCTTGGCGCCGGCATCGGGAGATACCCAAAGTCACTGATAATGGAGATCAACAGACCTCCACTGCCATTTCCATCCCCTGCTAGGAAATAGGCAACCCTGTGCCGGTACTGCTTGCAAAAACTGAAGAAAAGGGCCCTCAACTTCATGTACCCGTATCCATAGGCAACAGAAAGGCAGTACCATTCCTGGTTGACACGGGGCAGCCAAAACAGTAGTAGACCAGAGTTTCTTGCGGCCACATCAGTTAACCCCTTGGCATGTACCAGCTATGGGATTTACAGGGGAAACAGTTTTTGTCCGTGAATCTTAGCCAGTAAAACTAAAGATAAAAGACAGTACGGTTGTTACCAAATTGTTAGTTAAAGAAAACCTGTCAGAACCTCTTTTAGAGACTGATGTTTTACAAGCACTGGGAGCCCACATACACTTTGATCCCGATGGCACGACCCATGTAGATTTTGGGGCCCCAGAAGAAGTATTGTGTCCCCTAATAGCGACACAGGCCCTGCCTGAGACTGAGCTGTCAGAATTAACCCTTGTAGACCAGGCTGTTCTTGAGGTGGTACCGGAGGATTTGTGGGCAAAATCTAACACAGACATTGGAAGACTCCCTGTGTCTCCGGCTATAGTGCATCTTAAGCCAGGATGTCAGCCCCCTCAAGTGAAGCAGTGCCCCCTCAGTCATGCCCAGGAGATAGCAGTGGCCAGTCACATTGATGATTTCCTCCAAGGTGGTGTCAGACAGTTTAGTGGGGTTCATTCTGGTGACAGAAACCCTTTAACTTTCCTCCATCAGAACTGGTGAAAAGGCCTCAAAGCAGAAGCTGCAGTTTATAAAAACAAGGTTGTATTTTTAGGACACTGTCTCTCTCACGGAGACCGTCACTTAACCCCAGAGAGGAAGGAGGCAGTGGAGAAAATACAAGTGCCCAAAGGAGCACAAAACCTTCGGGTGTTTTTGGGGCTGGTGTCACACTGTCGCCCCTGGATCAGGCATGCCTCCATGTAAATGCAGCCTCTGTATCATTGTCTGTCATCTGACCCATTTTACCTGACAGAATAGGTAGTGAATAATTTTCATACATTGAAGCTGAGCATAACCTCAGCCCTGGCCCTGGGTATTCCAAAATATGATGAGGAATTTCAGTTGTTTTGCTCAGAAAAGCAGGGTCACAGCTCGGCTGTGCTGACTCAGAAACATGGTGACCGCCAACGCCCAGTGGCGTACTTTTCAGCCAGATTAGATCCTGTTGCCAGAGGCGCCCCCTCCTGTGTCAGGGCGGTAGCGGCAGTGCAGGCAATGATAGAAAAAGCCTCTGACATTGTGTTAGACTACCCGGTGACTGTACAAACACCTCATGACATTCACGGCATCCTGACTCAAGTCCAACCTAAGCATATTTCTAGGCCAGGCACCTTAGACTCCAGTGTGCACTTCCCATGCCAATAACATTTCTTTCAAAAGGTGTGCTACTCTGAATCCTGCTACTCTGTTACCAATCAGATTCAGAAATGGGGGAAGGGGGGAGGGAAGGTACAGGCAGCCTCCTAAATGACATTATAGAACATAATCCCCATGACTGTGTACAATTGATGCAACAAGAAACGTCAGGATTTAATCATGTACATGAAAACCCCCTTGATAACCCTGATTTTGAGTATGTTGTAGATGGAAGCAGGTTCATGGAAGAGGACGGCTGGTTCCACAATGGATATTCAGTGGTCACACAGCATGAGGTAGGGACAGCTGAACCACTGCCACCTCACATGTCGGCACAAGAGGTGGAGCTGAAGGCACTCACTGAGGCGTGTAAATTGGCCAAGGGGAAGAAGGTGAACATCTACATGGACTCAAGGTATGCTTTTGGTATTGCACATGACTATGGACCCATATGGCGGGCTAGAGACTTTCTAACATCAGCAGGCCAGCCAATTAAAAATAAAGACTCTGTACTTGAACTTATGGACTCTCTGTTGTTACCAGAGGAGGTTGCTATTATTAAGGTAAAGGCTCATACAAGGTGTACCACAGTGGAAGCAAAAGGCAATGATCGAGCAGACAAGGCGGCCAACCAAGCTGCACTCCAGCCACTAAATGCTGACGCCACCCCGGTGAGAGCCTTGAGACCTGAGGACATTTCAGTAAGTACATTTCAGAGAATGCTCCAACAAGCCCCTCCTGAGGAAAAAGAACAAGGGGCCAAACATGAAATTTGGAGAAACGAGGACATTTGTCTACCACGCCCTCTGTACCCAGCTATGGCTCAGGAGGCCCACGGGCCCACTCACCTATCAGAGGTTGCCATGGTAAGTGTGGTTAACGCAGGGTGGATTGCTCCAGGATTTTCTACAGTAGCCGCTCTGCTTGTACAAGGATGTATGGTCTGTGCACTGAACAATCCCGGTCAAGTGGTGAAGACTCCAAGCAAGCACACCCCCAGGCCACTTTACCCGTTCCAGAGACTGCTGATAGACTATATACAACTGCCTAAGGTAGGAGTATATGAGTTTGTGCTTGTGTGTGTTGATCTCTTTTCAGGGTGGCCGGAAGCCTTCCCAGTAACAAAGGCAAATGCAAAGAACACAGCAGAGAAGCTGGTCAGTGAACTGGTGTGCAGGTATGGTGTCCCTGAAGTTATTGAATCAGACAGGGGTTCCCCAGATTAGGATTGTATTTTCCACAATTGGTTGTAAATGAACAATGATAAGCCTAACAAGCTATGTGCGGCCCTCACAAAAAGGCTTGAATAAACAAGGGTCTGCTTCCCTTCCAGATTCAGTAGAAGGAACACACAGTCTGCAACCAGGAGACTGGTGGTGATGGACATGTGAGAAAAGGCCTGGATCCCAGATTTGATGGTCCTTTCCAAGTCCTGTTGACTACTCATACAGCAGTAAAGGCTGAGGGCTGGATACACGCTTCTCACTGCAAGAAAGTTTCGATGTCCAAGGATGAGGCTCCTCCTGCTGATGGCCGCCCTAATCCTGGGAACAGCGACCCTGTACCAACAACTGAAGGATGACTGGGACAATGCACTGACATCACCAGGTGCTGTTTAGAGGAGTCAATGACACTGAGAAAAAAATTCAGGACTGTTGGATCTGTACTCACAGTCCTGTGGGTTCAAGAACTGTGCCTTATCTAGCAATCCCTCTGACTTTTAAAGAACTTATTCATGATGAGGAGACACTTTCTCATTTCTAAATCCCACTAACTGGTTCAGATCTGTCGGTGGGTGGTTGGTGGGAATTTTACAAACAATAATGCAAGTAGTATTGATTATAATAGTGGTATACGCTGTGATTAAGCTGATGTTTATGTGCGCCAACAGATTCTGTACCAAAAGGAGAAACTACCAGGATTATTGAGAAGTCTTGGGAACTGCATCGATACCTGGGAGGGAATCTGGCCTCCGGCTGGCGGTTGGGCCTATCCCAACTGAAGTACCTCTGGGTTAGGATGTCAGTTCCAAGATATCTCAAAATGGGGGAATTGTGAGGGATAAGAATCCATTTTGTATACAAAATGTCCTCCATCTTGTGCATATGTGGAAAATTACTGAGCAGCTGTGAGAATGTGGGGAGTTTTGAGTGTATAAGATAGTTACAAGGCCGAAGTAAGCAGCTCACTCGCTGTCTCGCTCCCCCTCATTCTCTCATGCTTCTTATCAGAGGTTGAGGTTCAAGAGGGTTAAGTTTTGTTTTCTCTTAGGCTACTTTCACACTGGCGGCAGGCCTGATCGGGCAGGTGAAGGGTGCTGCCGGATCAGGCCTGCCGCAGTGACATGTGTGGAGCCGGAACCGCGCTCCGGCCCCACACATGTCACACAGTACATACATACACATAAACATAAACATACACACACATATAGACAAACAAACACACATACATACTTACATGCTCCCCGGCAGGTCTTCGGAGCGTCAGAGGGACAGGACGGCTCACACAGGTCACGATTCCCCACAGCGCCCTCTGCTGGGCGCCTGGTGGAATCGTCATGATTCCACCAGGCGCCCAGCAGAGGGCGCTGTGGGGAATCGTGACCTGTGTGAGCCATCCTGTCCCTCTGACGCGCCGAAGACCTGCCGGGAGCATGTAAGTATGTATGTGTGTTTGTATGTCTATATGTGTGTGTATGTTTATGTGTATGTCTGTGTCTGTATGTGTCTATGTGTAGCCGGATCCGTAATGGACTCCATTGAAAGTCAATGGAGGGCGGATCCGGTTACCATTATGGTCACACCAGACGGATCCACCCTCATTGACTTGCATTGGGGGTCATTCTGGATCCGTCTTGGTGCGGATGCCTGGACCGGAGAGCAAACCGCAGCATGCTGCGGTTTGTTCTCCGGTCTGAAGACGGAACGGAATGCTTTCAGGAGCATTCCGTTGTCTTCAGTTCAGTTTTGTCCCCATTGACAATGAATGGGGACAAAACTGAAGCGTTTTATTCCGGTATTGAGCCCCTATGACGGAACTCAATACCGGAATTTTAAAACGCTAGTGTGAAAGTAGTCTTATTCTGGTAGCTTCAGGATTTACAGCTGAAGAATGTCAGCTCTGAGATAAGAAACTTTCTAATTAGTAGAACCTTGTTAGTATAGTGCGGAAATATTACCTTTTATGAATAACCAATCAAATCATTAGTTCTGATTTCCACCCCTTGGTGGTGGGCCAGATTTGTCTATGATTAGTGTGTAATTATCTTAATCTACATTAATCTGTAGTGTTATAAGATGTATACGTATGTAAAATAAACCGGAATGAAGGAGAGAATCTGATTCATCCAAGGTGCATGTGTCAATTCTCTGAGCGCTCATCTTCATTGAATTAGGACCCCGGCAATCATAGAGAAGGGGGTTTTGCCCCAACACCTGTAAGTAACTGGTTTTAACTATACTATGTTAGCTTATAGAGGCTCCAGAACACTTTTGTAGAACTGGTATTTACTGCTATATGGCCACTGTATGCAGGGCCGGTTTTAGACAAAATGTGGCCCTGGGCCAGTGGCGTACCACCAATATAGGCAGGGTACGCAGCTGCTACGGGGCCCGTGGCAGGGGGGGGGCCCGGAGTGGATAGAAAGCCCCGCCCCATGCAATTTCTCCATTTGTGAATTATGTTATATAGCCATTGCCATAGTCCTATCTGGGGCACGGACGGCCCCTGCTTCCACTCTGCTCCCCCCCCCCCCCAACCTTACATACATTGTGTGCATCGGATGTCCCTGTAACCATCACTGCAGCTAGGGGAGGGCTCACTCTCCTCTGTTTGCTGGGCGCTGCACTGACCAATCAGCATTTAGCAGTGCTAAGCTTCTGCTGCTGATTGGCTGGTGCATCACAGCAGCAGACAGAACTGAGAGGGCGGGACTTGGCAGTCTTCAGAGAAGCCACCAGACTCCAGCTCTCAGCATTGCTAGCAAGTTTCTGAGACTTGCCAATGTGTGCTTCTGTGTTTAAAAAAAGTTAATAGGTGGATTGTTAGTGGGGGAAAGAGGCTGGGCTCTGCTGGGGAAGAAGCAAGCAGAGTTTGGGAGGTGTATGTGTGTGTGGGGGAAAGCTGGGGGGTTGTCACACTGTTCTGTATATAAGGGGCAGTGTGCTCCCTCCCTCCTCCCATGAACTCTGCTTACTGTTCAAATTCATATAGAGGACAGTGTGGCTGTCCAAAGGGCTGTCTTCCCTCACCATGAACTGTGGGGGGGCCTAGTGCACACTGAGTATCAGCAGCAAAATGACTTCAGATGTTGGGGGATTGGGCTATGTCAGGCTTTAGCACAGTGGGCACAGGCAGGATGAGCGATGTGTATGCGGGCCCCTGCCCTGCACTCGCTCAGCTGTGCTCTCATATATATGGCGCCCTGTGCCCACTCTGCTAAAGCCTGACATAGCCCATCTGTGCCCGGCTTTACCAAAGCAGACAGGCAGGAGCAGTGATGTGTGCTGTAGATCACTCGCTGCAGCCCCAGTGAGATCCTTACTCCCATACACCACTGTCATGTCATTGGTGTATGAGAGTATGGTTTATAAAGTGCTTTAGGCACCCGAATTCAGCGCCTATTTCTCCTAGAGAAAAAAGTGTTAGAAAATGTCATTTTAAGGTACCTACAATAGGTTTTAATAAACTTTATTTAAAAGTTTAGATACACTTTGTCAGGGACACCCAACCTCCATCTGGTGCAAAACTAAACTTCTTTGCATGCCCTGCCTTGTAGTTGCAATAGCTGGCGCTTTAAAGGGATATTCCAGTTGTTTGACGTTATCCCCTATCCACAGGAAAAAGGGAGGGGTGATGAGGGAGGAGCCAGGGCAGTTAGTGGGATAGGCCAAAGGTGGGTAGTAGGCGGAGCTGGGGGGCCCTATTCAGACTCCTGCTATGGGGCCCAATGATTTCTATGTACGCCCCTGCCCTGGGCAAAATCAAAAATGGGGCCCCAAATCTTATAGTAATGTGCTAAAAACACAATCCGACGTCTGAAACCTGGCACCCCCACTGATCAGGTGTTTGAGGAGACGGCGTGTGCTGTTCACTGCTGCAGTCCCATAGACATACAGCAGCCGAGCAGGAAGAGACAATGGAGATGGCACCTGTGCACAGCACACGCCGTCTCCTCAAACAGCTGATCGGCAGGGGTGCCAGGTGTCAGACTCCCGCCGATCTGCTATTGATGAACTATCCTGCGGACAAGTCATCAATATGAAAAAACTCGGAGAACCTCTTAAAGCTACCCCGAATACAGTGCCCGCTGTGCTCCCTCCCATGTCCATAAACACTATACTATACACCCAGACTGCCCTCATTAGAATTAGTGCCCCTAATAATGATAATACTCCCCAAGATAGCCTCCATATTGCGTCAAATAATAATAACGCCCCTACAGTGCCCTAGTAGTTCGGGTTGCACCAGGTATCGAACTTTCAATACCCAATCAATACTTTTGCACTCGGATCGATACGATACTGGGTATATAATGCTCCTCCATTCTCCCCCAGTAGTGCCAATGGAATAGCAACTTGGCCAGCACCCGATCCTGATTCCACGTTGCGTGGGAAGGAGCGAACCCCGCAAATAGTGAAGAAGATCCCAGCAAATGTGTTGTATATTCCTTAATGCTTGGCTTTTATTGCATCAATATGGCTTATACAGTGTCCACTTGGACGCGTTTACCTTTGTACTCACTGTTGAAAAAGGCTTTTCTTTACAAGTATATAAAATGATCTCCTTCCCCCTTTCCCTGCTGCCCCCAGCTGTGCGGACATTTAGTATATATATAAAAAAAAAACAAAAAAAAAAAAACGGCTCCCTCCCGTCCCCTCGCCTATCCATTGTCCTGGCCCTAATTCAGAACACATTACAGCAGGAGGTATAACAGGAGAGGACTATAACTCCCAGCATGTCTAAGCCATTATTTAATATCAGAGCAAATTACAGGGGGACGTATAAGAGGATGGGACTACAACTCCCAACATGTCCAAGCTGTAATTATGTATTATCAGAGTACATTACAAGAGGTGGTATAAGAGAAGACTATAACTCCCAGCATGTCCAAGCAGTTATTATGTAATATCAGAGTACATTATAAGAAGAGGTATAAGAGGAGAGGACTACAACTCCCAGCATATCCAGGGTGTTGTAATATACCCTGATATTACATAACTGCTTGGACATGCTGGGAGTTGTAGTCCTCTCCTCTTATCCCTCCTCTTGTAATGTACTCTGATATTACATAACAGGAGGTTTTAGAGGAGAGGACTACAACTCCCAGCATTTCCCTGGCACTTACATTGAATCCTCCTTCACTTCTTCCTATGCATCACTGGTCTTCTTTTTTACTTTACTGCCCTGCTGAGCTCTGAGCTCTGCCTCCTGTTCTAGTCACATGATGGTGATGTCATGGCAGGTCCCTCATCCCCTCTTCTCAGCTGAACTCTGCCTCCTCCACAGCATTACTATGACATCATGGCAGGTCCTGGTCTCCAGAGCTGTCAGCAATGTGGTAATGATTTCTGCATTGTAAAGCTGTTCAGCTGTCCGCCCGCTCGCTTTCACAGATGTTCAGCTGAACAACAGCACTGAAGCAGGGGGCCCCTTAGACAATGGGGGCCCTGGGCAATTGCCCAGTTTGCCCCCCCGCCCCTAACGCCGGCCCTGACTGTATGGAAGTAATCTGGGTTTTAGTACAGTGGTTTCTATTCAGTATTAATATGGTAGTATTCAGTCACTATGTGGTGTTAAAGCAGACCCTTTTTAGTAATCTTTGAGAACCCTTTTAACTAGTTGTTTGGTTGGTTTAAAAAAGAAACTATGATAGCCATGTACTAGTGATTTCACATACTGTATATTGTCAGACTTTCCTAAAATAATACTTATTGACATAGTTAATCCACTCCCTGAATCTGTCAACCTAAGAGACTCTTTAGATTAAGAACTAACAGTGTTTGTTTTAAGGTATATGAACATATGTTCTGGTCATTGCCTTTCTTCAGGGCTCAAAACTTACCTCCGGGATCTTTATCTCCATCTTGTCTTGCTGGCTTGAAAGAACATGCAGCATTACAAACACCCAGAAAGATCCCAGCGCCAAACAAAGTGATCACCACCAGAAGGTATTTCTGAAATAAAATGGAGTTTTACAATCTGTCAATGAGTGTAAATGATAACTTTTACTCCCCTGGGCAAAAAGAACTCTAGATAACTCCATCCACATTGCCAAAATGAGTAATTAACCTTTTGTTTCTGGGAGAAAAATGATGACATGCACAGACTTATTGTGACACACTGCAATATATTTACAAAATTGGAATATTCTATAGGTTTTTTCTCTCTTTCCCACATTTTTCCAAAGTTTAAGGTACGACCAGGAGGTCAGGTTTCTGCATGCAGTTATAGAAGCCGAAATCAGGATTGGATCATAAAAGGATCATAAAGTACAAACATCAGGTATGATTTCCCTTTTTCTTTTTTATTCACGCCTGTCTTTGGCTTCCAAAACTGCATGCTGAAGCCTGACCATGTGGCCTTACCCTTATTTGTTTTTTATGGCCAGCATAGACTTTTAATATGATGGAATACGATGCGGTATGCCTCTTAGAGGTTTCTGTGGTGCATGCCGCCATAGAATTACATTATAGTCCATGGTAACAGAATCCATTACAGAATTTTCGGGTGACCCAAACGCCAAAATTGCAAATCGTAAGTTCGCTCAACACTGCTGGTGATACATGAATTTTACCTCCTTTTTCATTCTCAACTACATTAGAGTATAAGGCAAGGGTTGTTTTTTTTTTGTTTTTTTTAGAAATAACGGTGGCTAGATTTGCTCCATCAATCAGTTGCCAAAAAGTAGTGGAATACACTAACTGATGTACTTGGCCAGTTGGAAGCTCAATTTGCATATATTCTGTTATGGATGACTGACGATTGAGTGGAGGACAAGAAGCATCTGCACAGGAGAAGCAAAAGATGATGATATTGATGACAACATTGCACTGCATGTAAACATGAATTGGCTACTAGAATTATGCCAGGAAGAATGAGAACAGTCTTGCTTACATTACTAGCAAGTTGGATTTTTCCATAGGAGCAGGTGATGCTGCCTTGTGCACTGAAGGAGAGCTGTAATTCCTATGTTTGTGCTTGAATGGTCACATCTTTTTTGTTGCCTGCAAAACTTGCCCATTGTGGTTTTATCTGCCAGCAACAGGGACTTTTATCCGGTCTAAAATAATGGATGTAAATGGCTAAAACAAACACAAAATGTGCATAAATGAGCATAAGGGATGCTCAAAATGCAGCATCTGTTTTCTTGTTTATTTTTCTGTTCTGATGGATTAGAAAAATGTAAAAATAAAAGGTGATGTGAACCTGCCCTCACTAACCCTGTGTATATGATTCATTTATACTCCATCCTCCAGTACCAAAATGATGAATGTAAATGAACTATTTAAAACTGATAATACCATACAAACAAAAAGACTTTAAATAAACACATCAGCTACATCGCAAGGACCCTCTGGTTGTACAGGCTGAACTGACTCTTGGACCTAAATAGGTTATATTTATATGAATTTACTATTTTTTCTTCATCCCTGCTATTATTATTAATAAATAATAATAATGATTACTACTAGTACTAGGGATATTAGTATATATATTAGTCTATTTCTTTGAATGTATGTTTGTCTATAATAGATTTATTTTAGATATTGTTCTTATAATTTCCCCATATTAATTATTTTGTGTGTTTATTGATCCTCTATGATCTATTAACAACTCAACTTTAACCTTACACATACACCTATTTATTGTTATAATAAAAAGAGTGTGTATCCCAACTATCAAACGTAAACTTGTTTCAGCGTGGACTCTTGAGTGCAGGTTCACACAGTATGCTTATTTCATAGTTGATTTTCAAAAATAAAACACAATAGTAAAAAAAAAATTTAAACATGTAAACATTTCAGAGTTTTTATTTTTTGGTGGTGATTTTTATTTAGTAACATTTTGTACATGCTTTTGTAGTGGAATTTTCTTTTTTTTAACTATTACAGAACAGCCTATGGAAAAACACCATAAAATGCCATACCAAGAGCATGCTACATTTTGAAAAAAATCAGGTCCACAATTACATAACAATTGCAGCAATACTTGCAACATCACATATGAATTTACGATTATACTTTTTTTTTTTTACATCCTTATCCTGTTTTAGCTAAAAACACATAAAAACTGCCATCTCTTAAGATGATAGTAATATTCTGTACCATAGCAATATACTACTTACCATCATGAGATGATGTATGCAGTTGCGAACCTTCTGTAATGAGTGTTTTTTCAACTCTCAGTTGGGTAAACTTTGAGAAATCCATTTACTGTATGACCTCACATCAGCACATACTGTACTGTACATATAGGGGTTATCTCCTGCTCTGTTGCGAGTTAGGAGGACATATGTCAAGGCTGGTGTCTAGATTTCCTCCCGTTCTCTCTCCAGGTGAGGGCCTATTTCTATTCCAGTTTTTTTTTCTAGTCCTCCTCCCCTCTGCATTCTTAACCCCTTAAAGGGGTTCTCTCAGACTGGGAATCCATGGTAAATGGGCTGGGCATGGTGCCACTACTTCTGGTCCCTTCTTGATCTTGATTGGAAGTTTGATGTGCCTTCTACATGCACTTTACCACTAAATGGCCCTAGCAGTGATGACCCATAGCACTCATGACAGGTGAGTCTTTTGCCCACATGGCGCTTTCATAACTTTATTTGTTGGGCAACCAAATCATTTTTGTGACATTTTTTCAGGACACATATATTATGGAAGTTTATTTTTTTATTTTTAACTTTTATTTGCAGTAAATTGTAAAATAAATGTTAAAAAAATATATTTTTTTTTAAATCACATTTAGTTATTCTTTAATCCCTTTAAGACCAAGCCAGTTTTCACCATGAGGATGAAACCACATTTTACAAATCTAACATGTTTCAGCTTATGTGATAATAATTCTAGAATGCTTTTACTTTTTCCAAGTGATTCTCAGACTGTTTTGTAACATATTGTACTTTGTGTTAGTGATAAATTTGAGTCAATATGTTTTACCTTTATTTATAAAAAAAAATCCCAAATTTAAGGAAAATTTGGAAAAATTCACTATTTTCTAAATTTGAAATTCTCTGCTTTTAAGATGGATAGTGATCACTCATAAAATAGTTATTATTTAACATTCCCCATATGTCTACTTTATGTTGGCATCATTTTGTAAATGTCATTTTATTTTTTAGGACATTAGAAGGCTTTGATTTTTAGAAGCAAAAAAAAGCCAATTTTTTTAAGGAACCAGTTCAGTTATAAAGTCACTTTATGGGTGCTTATATAGTAGAAACCACTTGTAAAATACCCCATTTTAGAAGTTACTCCCCTCAAATTACCCAAAACTGATTTTACAAACTTTTTTTTAACCCTTTAGGTGTTCTGTAAGAATTTTTCCATTTTTTCCTGTAACACAGCAAGGGTTAACAGCAAAACAAAACTCATTTTACAGAACCCATATGTCGTTGTAAACTGCTGTATGGCACACAGCAGGGCGTAGAAGGGAAGATACAACATATGGATTTTGTAGGGCAGATTTCACTGGGATAATTTTAAGTTGCCATGTTTCATTTAAAAACTTCCTGATGCACTTCTAGAGTAGAAACTCCCAAAAAGTGACCCAATTTTGGAAACTACAGGATAAAGTGACAGTTTTATTGGTACTATTCTAGGGTACATATGATTTTTGATCGCTCGTTATTATGCTTTTTCTGAGGCAAGATAACAACAAAATGCCTGTTGTGGCACCATTTTTATTTTTTGTTTTTTACAGAGTTTGCCTGACAGGATAGATCATGTGTTGTTTTTATAGAGTAGGTTGATACCAAATACAGTTTGTTTGTTTTTTTTTCAGTTTTATATAATAAAACATTTTTAAAAACTAAAATCATGTTTTGTGCAGGTTGTTATGGATGCGGCAATACCTAAAATGTCTACTTTTTAAAAATGTATTTCAGTTTTACACAATAAAAGCATTTTTGAAAAAAATCATGTTTTAGTATCTCCATTTTCTGAAAAGCCATTCTTTTGGCTGATTGTCTTTAGAGGCTCATTTTTTTGCAGGATGAGGTAATGGTTTGATTGGTACTGTTTCGGAGGTGCATATGTCTTACTGATAGCTTGGTATTACACCTTTTGTGATTCACTTGGGGGGGTAGATAATGTCATATTTTTATTGAGCAGGTTGATACAGACACAGCAACAAGCATGTTTCTTCACCCACTGAAGAAACTAGTCAGCAGCAGCAGGAGTAGGCCACAGAGTGGCACAATGACAGAATGTGGAGGCAGCAGAATCAGGAGGAGGCCACAGAGTGGCACAATGACAGTGTGGAGTTGGCAGCAGTAGCATGAGTAGGCCACAGAGTGGCACAATGACAGAGTGTGGAGGTGGCATCAGCATTAGGAGGAGGCCACAGAGTGGCACAATAACAGCTTGCAGGCGGCGGCAGCAGCATCAGGCCACGGAGTGGCACAAAGACAGTGTGGAGTTTGCAGCATCAGCAGCATTAGGAGGCCACAGAGTGGCACAATGACAGATAGTGGAGGTGGCAGTAGTAGCATCAAGAGGCCACAGAGTGGCACAATGAAGAGTGTGGAGGCGGCAGCAGCATCAGGCCACAGAGTGGCACAAAGACAGAGTGGAGTTGGCAGCATCAGCAGCATTAGGAGGCCACAGAGTGGCACAACGATAGCTTGCAGGTGGCGGTGGCAGCAGCATCAGGCCACAGAGTGGCACAAAGACAGAGTGGAGTTGGCAGCATCAGCAGCATTAGGAGGCCACAGAGTGGCACAACGATAGCTTGCAGGTGGCGGCGGCAGCAGCATCCAGCCACAGAGTGGCACAAAGACAGTGTGAAGTTGGCAGCATCAGCAGCATTAGGAGGCCAAAGAGTGGCACAATGACAGATTGTGGAGGTGGCAGCAGCATCAGGAGGAGGCCACAGAGTGGCACAATGACAGATTGTGGAGTTTGCATCAGTAGCATCAGGAATAGGCCACAGAGTGGCACACTGACAGTGTGGAATTGGCAGCAGTAGCATCAAGAGGCCACAGAGTGGCACCATGACAGAGTGTGGAGGTGGCAGCAGCATTAGGAGGAGGCCACAGAGTGGCACAATGATAGCTTGCAGGTGGAGGCGGCATCAGCATCAGGCCACAGAGTGGCACAAAGACAGTCTGGAGTTGGCAGCATCAGCATCATTAGGAGGCCATAGAGTTGCACAATGACAGACTGTGGAGGTGGCAGCAGTAGCATCAGGTGGTCACAGAGTGGCACAAAGACAGAGTGAGGAGATGGCAGCAGCAGCTTTAGGAGGAGGCAACAGAGTGGCACAATGAGAGAGTGTGGAGTTGGAAGCAGCAGCATTAGGAGGAGGCCACAGATTGGCACAATGACAGTGTGGAGTTGGCAGCAGAATCAAAAGGAGGCAACAGAGTGGCACAATTACAGTGAGGAGGTGGCAGCAGCATCAGGAGACTACAGAGTGGCACAATGACAGAGTGTGGAGGTGGCAGCAGCATCAGGAGGAGGTAACAGAGTGGCACAATGACAGTGTGGAGGTGGCAGCAGCATTAGGAGGCCACAGAGTGGCACAAGGACAGTGTGGAGTTGTCAGCAGCAGCATTAGGAGGCCACAGAGTGGCACAATGAAAGAGTGTGGAGGTGGCAGCAGTAGCATCAGGAGGACACTGAGTGTCACAATGACAGAATGTGAAGGTGGCAGCAGCATCAGTAGGAAGCCACAGAGTGGCACAATGACAGTTTAAAGGTGGTGGCAGCAACATGAGGATGAGGCCACAGAGTGGACAGTGTGGAGTTGGCAGCAGCAGCATCAGGAGGTGGCCACAGTGGCACAATGACAGTGTGGAGGTGGCATCAGCAGCATCAAGCATCAATGACATTGTGGAGGTGGCAGCAGCAGCATCAAGAGGTGGCCACAGAGTGGCACAATGACAGTGTGGAGGTGACAGTAGCAATATGAGGAGGCCACAGAGTGGCACAATGTCAGAGTGTGGAGGTGGCAGCAGCAGTATCAGGAGGACAGAGTGGCACAATGACAGTGTGGAGTTGGCAGCAGAGGCATAAGGAGGCCACAAAGTGGCACAATAACAGTGTGGAGGTGGAAGCAGCAGCATCAGGAGACTTCAGAGTGGCACAACGACAATGTGGAGGAAGCAGCAGCATCAGGAAACTACAGAGTGGCATGACGGCAGTTTGGAGGTGGCAGTGGCAGCAGCAGTAGCATCAGAAGACCATGGAGTGGCACAACAACATTGTAGAGACAACAGCATCAGGAGACTACAGAATTGCATGATGACAGTTTGGAGGTGGCAGTGGCAGCAGTAGTAGCATCAGGAGACCACAGAATGGCACAACAACAGTGTGGAGGCGGCAGTAGCATTGGCATCAAATGTGTGGCAGCAGGCGGGTGGCAGCATCAGAATAGTGGCTGTGGCAGGTACCCAGAAGAAACCAGTCTCTTTTCAAGGTTTGGGTGAGACAGCACGGGTGATCTAATCTGCATTGGTAGGTGGAAATCCTGGCTGATCCATGCCTGATTCATCTTGACAAAGTTCAGTGTCTCCATATTTCGGGTGGACAGGCGAGTACTCCTTGGGGTAACTATGGCCCCCGCTGCACTAAAAACCCGCTCTGATGCCACACTACTGGCCAGGCAGGACAGATTTTCCAGAGCAAACTCGGCCAGTTGTGGCCACAAATCCATTTTGGCTGCCCGGTAGTCCAGCAGATCTTCAATGACGGGTGGCAGGGTTCTCTTCAAGTATGCCACCCCCTGCTTGTTCAGTTCCTGCTCCAGGTCTAGCTGATGCTGCTGGTGAGTAGAGATGAGCGAATCGATTCATCAATTCGTTGATTAGTATCGAATCTTGGGATTTTTTAGCTGCGAAGCGAATCCGAATATTAGGTGATTCGCTTCGGCTTTGTACGCATTCGCTACGTAGTTTGTCCTATAAAGTATACGCTATTGCTACGTATAAGTTACTGTATACGCTGTTGCATACGATTTCAATTCATTAGCGAACTTTTACTGTTAGCTCGTTTATCGTGCGGAAAAGCCCGGGAAGAAAGCGGTCACCTGACCTAATGGGCAGGGCTTGCTCTGATTGGCTCAGGCTCGGTAAGCCAATGACGCATCACTTCTGCTGCGACTGCTGAGACGAGCAGAAGCACTGTGTGTGAAGTTCTGAGACTCTAAAACCTGTTTTGTGAAAATTGGGGTGTAATTGCTCTGGGAATCCATATTACAGATATCAGGGATACTGCAGGGCAAGTGCAGGGCCAGTTCATCGCTAGTATTTAATCAAGCAGGGAGAGAGAGACAAGGAGAGACAGTGAGATACAGGGACAAAGACCAGCTGCAGGGCCACAGAGTGAATTGAAAAATGTCTGGAATGGATAAGCAAAAGGGCTCCAGTTCCAGACAGACTTTAAGCTTTAAAAAAAGGGAGAAGATGGCACAGGGCAGCAGTACCAAAAGACCTGTAGCTGGAGCATCTACTAGTAGTATTTGCAATACTTGGCCGTTGTTCCACCAGGCTAACGCACCGAGGCGCAAAATTGTAGTGGAGGAGAAAGTAGATGAGGTAGTGGAGTGGATGGCACGCTCATCTCAGTCTCAGCCGGATGATCTGCTGTCATCTGCTGATACAGTATCCATATGTAGCCAGGGGTCAGACTCGTCCTGCTCCACCATTCCACTCAAGCAAACCCCTTCATTTTCTGCCACCTCTCGGGCTTCAGTGCTCCCTCCTAGTGGTGTCCCTTCTGCAATTTCTAAAAAAAAAAAGCCACCGAAGCCTACCTTATAATCCGGCGGTTATAGAGGACAGCCTTCCTGAGGATTTCTTAGAGGGCAGTCAGAGTTTGGACTGCCCGGAATTGTCAGTTGGTGGGGAACAGCCTAATTTGCATTCCCAAAAATGTGTTGTGGAGGAGTCTGATGATGAATCTGATGTGTTAGACCGGAGGACCTGGGAAGCGGATCGGGCTGGTGAAGAGGATTTGAGCTCAGAGGAGGAGGGTGGTACTAGTAGTTGCAGCAACAGAGGGCAGAGGCGAGTTAGACCCAGGGTTAGTGCTTCCCTGGGAACTAGCAAGACCCCAAATATAGTGGGGCCGGCACCAGGGTGTAAGCATGTAAGGGCTACAAGCTTGGCCAGCTGTGGAGGGCGCACGTCGGGTGTGTGGAAGTATTTTACCACTCTGCCGGGGGATAGCAGTATGGCCACGTGTAATTTGTGTAAACAGAAATTGAGCCGTGGGAAAGCCACAAATGTTGGGACCACTGCTCTGTGGAAACATTTGAAGCGGCATCATGCCGGCAATTTAGAGCAGCCCATTAATACTAAAGAGCTGGTTACTTCTCCCCGGGTCCCTTCTGTCAGGCAGGCCGCATCCAGGGCCATAGCTCAGCCCGCATCCCAGTGTATAACTAGTACATCCACCTCATCGTCGGCCAGTGCGTGCATTTCTCCACCTCCTCTCATTCGGCAGCCGTCCATTGCCGAGTGCGTGGCCAGGAAACAGTTTTACGCCACAAGTAATCCGTAAGTAATAGTGCGCAAACTGAATGGTCACCTGACAAAGTTGCTGGCTGTGCAGTCTCTGCCGTACCAGCTGGTTGACTGCCCGGCTTGCGCTCAGCCACGCTGGCAGGTCCCTAGCCGGCATTACTTCTCCAACAAAGCTATCCCAGCCCTTTACTCCCACGTGGCTGACAATATTGGACGCTCCCTGCAGCTGTCTCTCTGCAGCACGGTGCACGTCACGGTGGACACCTGGAGTAGTGCTTAAAGGGAACCTGTCATCTCCGAAACATCCCCTGAACTAGAGTAAGTGTTGTATAGTGTAAGTGGTGCTGAATCAGAATATGTAAGTTTTATCTTCATACTCACTTCCATTCCGACGCTGTGCTCCCACAAACTTGCAGTAAAATGCACTCACTGGACTCTTCTTTGAGTCCTCTCCATTATGTGAGTGAGCACTGGAGTCCAGTGAGTGCATTTTACTGCAGGTTTGTCAGAGCACAGCGTCAGAATGCAAGTGAGTACGAAGATAAAACTTACATATTCGGATTCAGCATCACTTACACTATACACCGCTCACTCTAGTTCAGGGGGTGTTTCGGAGATGACAGGTTCCCTTTAAGGCCAGGGGCAATACATGGCCTTTACTGCCCACTGGCTGAATGTATTTAGTGGCAGCGAGGCAGGAACCCCCCAGCAACCCTGTCAATTGCTGTTGGCACCTCCACGTTCTTTCCAGCCAGGATTGAAGCAGACCACCCAACAACTATCCACTTCCACCTCCACGGGCAGTCCGCCTGCTGGAGCATCAGGGCAGCGAGTTACCCCCGCTCCTTCATATCACATGTGCCAGGTGAAACGCTGCCATGTAGTGTTAGACTTAGTTTGTCTTGGCAGTAGCAGCCACACAGGCCAGCGCTTGCTGCATTACATGAAGCAGCAAATAGCGTGCTGGCTGACTCCACGGCAGCTGGAAGTAGGTAGTGAGTGACAATGGGACAAATATAGTGGCAGCACTGAACCTAGGTCAATTCTTGCATGCTCCCTGTATGGCACATGTCCTACATCTAGTGGTGCAAAGATTTCTAAAAACATTCACTGGCCTGCGCACAGTGCTGGCAAAGTCGAGGAAGCTTTGCACTCATTTCAGCAAAGCTTCCTGCAGCGTCAAACTGCAGCGTCAAAACGGTCTTCCGCCACACCGCTTAATAGGTGACGTGGCGACCCGGTGGAATTCCACTCTTCATATGTTGCAGGGACTCCTAGAGCAGCGTAGAGCAGTGGACGATTTTGTCCAGCAGCAGCCAGAATCTTCCAGCATAGGGAGCAGGTGCGGCTTTGATTTCCGGCAGTGGAGGCTGGAAATCAAATAGATGCCTGCACTGTTCTAAGACCCTTAGAAGAAGCCACCAAATTGGTCAGCCGGGACATCTGCGGTGTGAACGACATAATTTCAATAATATTTGTGCTGGAAAAGACATTCACGCTCATGCAGCAGGGGGCAATGGGGGAAGGAAATCCTGGCCATTTGTCTACCCGCCATGTTGTCACTGTAGGGGAGCCCGAATGCCAAAGTTCCCTTGTGGAGCAGGAGGAGGATGAGGATGAGGAGCTTCAGTTAGAGGAGGGGGAAGAGGAGGAGGGTGATGATGACCAGGAGGAGGAGACACAGCTGGAGGATGAGAATGATGAGACTTTCAGGGACACAGCAGTTTCGCAGAGAGAGGCTGAGATGGAAAGAAGTGGCCTCTCAGGCACGCTGGGCAGGATGGCGAGCTGTATGCTCACAGGTGTATCCTAAACATAAGGCAGACTGACGAATACTGGCTGGCGATGCTTCTGGACCTGCGGTATCAATCCAACATGGGGGACTGTTTTCCTCCCCCAGGAAAGGGAAGAGAAATTAGTATCATTGCGGGAGAAGCTATGTAGTAACCTAGCCACAGCTTTTAGCCAGCCCCAGCCTGCTGCCAGCATGTCTGAGAAGGAGGTCTGGCCGAGTAATCCACCTTCTGCCACAACCAGCAGCAGCCAGTTAAGCCTAATTAGTATGATGCAGGAATTTTTCTCTTTAGGCTCCCAACAGCTGCAGCCAAGTGAGCAGGCCCAGATTACCCGCCTCAATGAGCAGGTTCAGTTGTACCTGCAGTCTGGCTCACAAAGCCTCTTCTCAGACCCCCTGGACTTCTGGACAGGCAGATTACAACAGTGGCCGGAACTGTCCCACTATGCACTAGGGCTTCTTTCCTGCCCAGCCTCAAGTGTCATGTCATAGAGGGTTTTTAGTGCCGCTGGGGGGGGTGGTGACACCCAAAAGAACAAATCTGTCACTGGGCAGTGTTCAAAAAAATACCTTTATAAAAATGAATAAAGGCTGGATTACATCCGAATTTCATACTCCTCTTGCTGATGCTGGTGGTGATTAGATCAGCCCTTGCAGGGCAGAATAGTCTGAGTGTCTTCCCACTGTTGCTGTCAGCCGGGCCATAATTTTACAGCCAAATGTCTTGTGTCATGTAATGGGCTGTGCGAACCCGAAGTCTCCAAAACCCTATTTTAAAAACAAACACTGTTGTCACTGTTGTCTACCTCCGCCTCCGTTTTCTATGCTTAGTAGGAGAGTAGCTGTTGTTAGTTAACGTTACTAATAGTTCTATTTAGTATTGTTAAGTTTGTTTTGGAGCCTCAGCCTTTAGCCCCCCTCCCAAAAAAATATATATATATGTGTTATATATATTTAAAAAAAAACATTTTTACACTGCCTCTGCCTCCCGTACAAGTTATATTAGCGGATATTGTTATACACCACTGCAGTCTGTTGTATTTATTTTACCAATCACTCTATGCTGATATACCCCGTCCCCTACTAGGCCGGGGCAGCCATAAATAGCTCATATATAATTTTCACTGCCTATGTTAAGGTAGAATGTACAGGCTTGTTGCCCAAACAAGCCAAGCCTTTTTTTATTTTTCTGTCTGTCGATTGTAATCAGTGAACAGGAGTGTGTGTAATGTAGTAATACTTCGGCCGGCAGACACCGCTGTGTTCATTAATATGGGAAAATGGCCGTGGGAAAAAAACTCTGTCTTCTTCACACTAGGTCAGGAAGGTGTTAAAGGTTTAACAAAACACTCAAAACACAGGTTTTTCAAGAATATTTTAGTAATAAATAAAAAGGTAGTAGTAGCCATGGTAGCCATGCTGGTTCAGTATGCCTTCAATTTTGAATAAATCCCCAACAGTGTCACCAGCAAAGCACCCCCACACCATCACACCTCCTCCTCCATGCTTCACGGTGGGAACCAGGCATGTAGAGTCCACCCGTTCACCTTTTCTGTGTTGCACAAAAACACGGTGGTTGGAACCAAATATCTCAAATTTGGACTCATCAGACCAAAGCACAGATTTCCACTGGTCTAATGTCCATTTCTTGTGTTCTTTAGTCTCTCAAACAAGTCTCTTCTGCTTGTTGCCTGTCCTTAGCAGTGGTTTCCTATCAGCTACTGTATTTTACCATGAAGGCCTGCTGCACACAGTCTCCTCTTAACAGTTGTTGTAGAGATGTGTCTGCTGCTAGAACTCTGTGTGGCATTGACCTGGTCTCTAATCTGAGCTGCTGTTAACCTGCGATTTCTGAGGCTGGTGACTCGGATGAACTTATCCTCCGCAGCAGAGGTGACTCTTGGTTTTCTTTTCCTGGGGGGATCCTCATGTGAGCCACTTTCTTTGTAGCGCTTGATGGTTTTTGCAACTGCACTTGGGGACACTTTCAAAGTTTTCCCAATTTTTCAGACTGACTGACCTTCATTTCTTAAAGTAATGATGGCCACTCGTTTTTCTTTACTTAGCTGCTTTTTTCTTGCCATAATACAAATTCTAACAGTCTATACACTAGGACTATCAGCTGTCTATCCACCTGACTTCTGCCCAACACAACTCATGGTCCCAACCCCATTTATAAGGCAAGAAATCCCACTTATTAAACCTGACAGGGCACACCTGTGAAGTGAAAATCATTTCAGGTGACTACCTCTTGAAGCTCATCAAGAGAATGCCAAGAGTGTGCAAAGCAGTAATCAAAGCAAAAGGTGGCTACTTTGAGGAACCTAGAATATAAGACATATTTTCAGTTGTTTCACACTTTTTTGTTAAGTATATAATTCCACATGTGTTAATTCATAGTTTTGATGCCTTCAGTGTGAATCTACAATTTTCATAGTCATGAAAATACAGAAACCTCTTTGAATGAGAAGGTGTGTCCAAACTTTTGGTCTATACTGTACCTTTTGTAGTTTTTTATCTGTTTTTTATATTTTATTATATAGGGTGGTCTAGAATGTGTTGCCTTTTGAACTCACCCATAAACAAATTTGCGAAGAACGGCGCCACTCGTGTCCCAATAGCGGTCTCTCTGCATTGGTGGTAAACCGTGTTGTTTTAGATAAAGTTGTTACTTTCTAAAATGAATCGTAACACAGCTAATCCCGAGATCATGCTGTATGTTTGAGTAGATGGCATTGACATTCATTGTCAGTAGTGCATAGTTCTCGGACTATGGTAATGTCTTGAGTTCTCATATGAGCTGACTGGAATCATGCAGGTAGCTGGGCAAGTTTTTTTTAACATACAGCTGGAGGTGAAGGTCCATATATTGTGATAGATTGCTGGTTGCGCAATTTGTGTTCGATACAATAGGTCTGGAGGTTTTTCAATGTTCTTATGGATTTTTGGGACTTTAGTGATAGGAAATTTCTTCTTTTTTATGTATGTACATATTTATTTTCATATGTATTTTTATAAGATTTGTTTGTTTTTTTTATTTCTGGAAACTGATTCTGTGTGACATGTTCTTATTATCTTCCATCTTTAAGGATTTTTCGGGCCTCAAATTTGTAATCAGTATAATTTTGTACGACGATATCACCTCCCCTATCAGCTGGGCGGATTATTATATCTCAGTTATTTTTAAGGAGTCCAGGGCCCTCTGTTCTGGTTTGGTGAGGTTCCCCTTGTAACTGAAGTTGTTGGTTGGTTATAAACCTTATTCAGGTCTGATTATAATCGGTAAAAAAAAAGTAGGAATATAATGTCCCTAGCTTTGGAGTGGAAAAAAGTTTGACTTGGGGCGGACGTGGAGGTGTTTAAATGTCTCTTCATTCATGGATATATTACCATGGTGAGATTCACTGGTTGGCTTTTTTCCTCCATTGGTTTCAATGGTCTGTTGACATGCCCTATTTTTATTGCTCTCAATCTCAAAGTGTCTTTTGAATGTTAGGTTGCATCTATAAACAGTTATAGGGGATCTAATCTGTTGTATGGGCAAAAAGATAGTCCCTTTTGTAATAGACAAGTTTCGTGTATAAACATGGTGTGTGTGGAGAGGTTGAAAATTTTTACAATAGGTGATTTATTCCCGTTAGATTGCTGTTTTGATATAGATTTCTTCATTGTACCCTTCCTTTTTTGCTGTTCCCCCCTTTTTCCTTGTGTTCTAATTTTCTATTGGTTGTGGGGAAGTACTTGGTGATCTGTGATTCTTTATGGATGTGCACTTGTGACTTTGGATGTGCTAGTCTAAATTTTCAGGTGTTAATTACATGACATGAACCATATATAGCAATAGACAAAACAGTGATACATACATTTTGAGATGTGACATAAATACACATGGGCAGTACAAGATGATAATTATAAGTATTCAGGTGCATCAATAATATGTAAGCAGTATGATATGGCACAATAAATGCACAATTATATAAATACCTACCTTTGTCAATTATAAATTCACGGTGCATTCTATGTCAAGTGGCATGTCCAAAGCAAGAAGTTACTAAACTGGACAGCCATCCATAGGTGTAATCTGACATCAAGCTGGTATACTGTTTAATTACAAGAAGGCATAGCTTGCTTCTAATTGATATCCAAATGTATGTAAATAAAGAGGTCTTGATCTGGATCTGGAAAACTTGTGAACAAAAAGATCTCTACCTGCTGCACCTGAAAACAATCCAACTTATGATCACAGCAAGGCAGTGATGAATCTGTGCATTATATGAAGAAATCTAGAAGTGAATAACCCTTCACAGGGTTTATATTGTTATATTATATCACTATTTTCTTTAGGTGTTGCTTAGCAGGAGGGCTTTGTGTGGCCTGCAGGATTTACTATACTTTCATCAGTTATAGCTGAAGTCTACGCCAGCCTGTAAATGGTATAGACTTCAGTTTCTAGTGCACAGCATGGCACAGATGTGCCTAATTTATTTAGAAGAATATGTCTCTTAATAATGTAAATTAGACACATCTCTTGCCAGAGCAGGGAGATCAAGACTGGTGTATGTTTTCCCTTAATCTTTAATCTTCCTCATTACTTGCTTCTACTATACCTATAAGTCATTCCTACAACATGTACTGTTCACTTTACTGTTTTTCCTTTACTGGACATCAATGAATAGATTACCAAGAGACGCACACACCATTATATGTTACCTTTTTTAATACATGATCATGCAATATCACGTTTGAAGCTCAATATAATCAAACCAAGCATTATTATACATTAATCAGTATCACTCATCCCAAGCTTGACAGCAATAAAACAAATTTAGCCTTAACCTAGTAATAGTTACTGTATACAGTATATGAATATACTGCCATAGTTAAAGCACTGTAGAGCAAGTGGCATACATTAGTCAGGTACATAGTGCATACTGTTTTGACAAAAGTGCCATACTCTGTTTAAATAATGTGATTACATACCGTATTTTTCGCCCTATAAGACGCACTTTTTTTCCCCCAAAAGTAGGGGGAAAAATGCTGTGCGTCTTATAGGGCGAATACAAGTGAGCGCTTCCATAAGGAAGCGCTCACTTGTACGTAGGGACCCCCATCAGACCTCAGATCAGCCCACCCAGCCACTTATAAAGACCATACTTACCGTACCTGTTCTGCGCTGCCGCTGCCGTCCGATCCCACGCTCCGCGCTCTTCTCTCTTCCCTGCCGGCACGCACTATGACCTGACGCTGCGGCGCAGCGTCAGGTCATAGTGCGAGCCGGCAGGGAAGAGAGAAGAGCGCGGAGCGTGGGACCGGACGGCAGCGGCAGCGCAGAACAGGTACGGTAAGTATGGTCTTTATAAGTGGCTGGGTGGGCTGATCTGAGGTCTGATAGGGGCACAAGACGCTAATCTGAGGTCTGATGGGGGCACATTCTGCTGATGTGAGGTCTGATGGGGGCACATTCTGCTGATGTGAGGTCTTATGGGGGCACATTCTGCTGATGTGAGGTCTTATGGGGGCACATTCTGCTGATTTGAGGTATGATGGGGGCACATTCTGCTGATCTGAAGTCTGATGGGGGCATGATATGAGGTCTGATGGGGGCACATTCTGCTGATGTGAGGTCTGATGGGGGCACATTCTGCTGATTTGAGGTATGATGGGGGCACATTCTGCTGATTTGAGGTATGATGGGGGCACATTCTGCTGATTTGAGGTATGATGGGGGCACATTCTGCTGATTTGAGGTCTGATGGGGGCACATTCTGCTGATCTGAGGTCTGATGGGGGCACATTCTGCTGATCTGAGGTCTGATGGGGGCACATTCTGCTGATCTGAGGTCTGATGGGGGCACATTCTGCTGATCTGAGGTCTGATGGGGGCACAGTGAGATGGTATGGGGGCACAGGGGGCTGATATGGGGGTCTGATGTGATGTCCTTAAATTTATGGGCAGTCTGATAAGAGGATCTAATGAAAAATATTTTTTTCTTATTTTCCTACACTAAAACCTAGGTGCGTCTTATGGGCCGGTGCGTCTTATAGGGCGAAAAATACGGTAATGTTCTACCCATGCCATATCCACCCAGAGCAATATAGTGCCCACATGGAGGACCTAAAAAAAGGGTTTCCAGGCCTTTAATATTTGGACGGGATTTTACTGTATGTTCTCTTATGTTACTAAACATTGTGATCTTTGACTGACAGGACCAGGTTGCTACATAATCATCTTACCTGGGCCCATCATTCAAGAAGGAGAGAGAGGAGCTGGCAGAGGGCTCAGGAGGAGAAAGGGTGCACAGATTGACTTGGCATCACCCTTAATGCTTTTAACAGCTTATTTGCATACGAATTTAAAGTACTTTTCCCCCAGAATGAAGCAATGGTTTAGTGACGAGACAAGACTAGAGAAGTCGCACGCTACCTGCTGCCATCTTGAAAGAGTCTCATCGGAGGCAATACAGTTCAGGCACGTGCAGAGCTACCGATTCGTTATGAATATGAGTATAAACGAACTGGGTTTGTCAAAACAGGACGAGCTCGGTTCACTCATCACTACAATGGATCGCTAAGTGAAAAGTATCATTGCATTCAGCTGAGCTAGTCCTGCAAAGCCTTGTACCTGATTTAACATTAAATTTCCAGGTGACAGATTTCCTCTAAATAATCTTGAAATGTATTTGATAAGATTGCAAGATGTTAGTTGAAGAAATCAAACTTTTGGCAAGTGTCTCTCCTGGCAGTTTTCTTTCTTCTTTTTTTTTTTTTTTTTAGCATATAACATGAATACCTACAGTATAGTGCTGAAAATATTGTATATGCTCTAATTAAACAAAGAATGTAAATGTTCTGTTTATGACAACTTATATTACTTGTATTGTGAAATGGATTTATCCCACTGAGCTGTGTCTACAGGTCTTCTTTGGATTATTTTTTCTAACCACATCATAGACACAGGCCTCCTTGTCAAAGATTTCTATGCACTTTTTCTTATTGAATTCAACCGGTCTACCCCTATATAAAAAAAAAACAAAGAAAAAACAATAACACATTATAAAAATACTAGAAATCAATATGTATATGTATATTCTCACTAATGATATATGTTATCCATGCAAAGCTCATAAACAAACCAATGGCTCAATAGTGAACACACACAATTACAAGGACAGAGGACAACCTTGCCTTGTCTTCCTATATAATCAATATAGAGGTCAGCCCAGTTTATTAACAGTCTTGCTGAGGCATAATGAAAAACGCATTTCATCTATTCTGTGAAATCATCCCCATGTCTAATCTCACAATATAACCATATTCCTGTGTATGTGGATTTTTGACAACTTTTATCAAAATTATACATTCTTGCAGGTAAAAAGCATTTAGTTTAAAAAATGGCCATTAACAATCAATTTTCAAATTGCGCCAAAGAAGCAAATATTTCTGCTAGTATGGCTATCATAGAAGATATTAACTTGAATTACTCTCACAAAGTTCTTATTATTACCATAAAGACCCGTGGTGGCCCAGAATCTTATTTAAATGTACTTTATTTCAATAGCCGTAGGCTATAATAATCCTGTTTATGGCCTATTTACATATAAAATATAACTTTTATTGTTTTGTCTTATAAAATCAAAATAAAAAAGAAATAAGAAAAAGAGCGCCCTTAACTCCTGAGGACGCTGTGTATTTGGCCAAACATGTCAGGGGAGTCTGTTAAACTTTTTTAACAAGCAGAGAGCACTTACAGTAGATTTCAGGATTTGTGGGATGCACTGCAGGCGCCCCGCTTCAATACTAATCCAGACAGAAATTATATATCAATGTAAATTAAGTAATTGGGTTGGAGACTGTTAGTGGCCAATGCTATCTTGGCAAATACAGCAAGAAAGGGCAGTATTTGGGAGCATACAGTAATTAAAGTTTACAATCGATAGTGACTGACGAAAAATCTAAGCTATAAAAACAAAGGATTTATATACAAAAGAGCCACTAATTAAAAACAGTAGAGATGGTATGAGAATCAATACCCTCAATGCACTACAGCAATAGTCTCTGATCTGATCTGACAAATTCCAAGTAGTCATTAAGAATACAAAAAACATGAACTAAGTGCAATCTGTATTTTTTAATATCACAAAGGGCACTTTTTTCTTTTGATTTTATAAGACAGAACTATAAAAGTTATATTTTATATGTAAATAGGCCATAAACAGGATTATCATAGCCTATGGCTATTGAAATAAAGTACTCTCACTAAGGATCACCAAATACAGAATTTGAACAAAGAAAAACAGCAAATCCTCCCTTTATCTTCTTCTTTCTTTAAACTTATCTTGAAATTAAAACTCTATGGGCTTTCAGATAAGCGTTATTATTTCCAATATTCTGCTTTGTTATAGGAGCAGAACAACCAACATAATGGAATTGCCAGATTTGACACTTAAGTGACAGGAACGGATATAAACAGATCCTTCTGAGTATAATTGGATTACCCTGGTTTCCTTTAAGGAGAAGGCTTTTCAGAGGAGAAAATAGTCCTGCATAAAGGACTTTTCTTTCCACTATTTTAGTCATGATCTGCGATAAAGGCCACGAAACGTAGCCTCAAACATGGAAGTGAACATGCCCTAAGGAATATCTAAATAATTATTATATATGTATGCTGGAACGTCTGCTATTTTTACGCTTCTCCTCAAAATCCTGTATCTGGCTGTAAGAAGGAACCCCTCCAATATCCCCGTCTGCATGAAAAAATTAGGATAGGCGTGGCTCAGTTCACATAGAAAAGGTATACAACACATAAAACCCTGGCGTTTGCTAAAAAAAAAAAAAATCTAAACAAAACACTGCAATTTGGCAGACTCCAGGTTCATAGAGGATTTTGGATAAGTATTTCCTGGTGTAAACAGTGCCTAATGTAAAGACTTTTTAAATTTAAAGTGGTATGTCTTACAAAGTGCAGCACGAGACAGACCCATCACGATGACAGAAGCAACTGGCACAATCCTCTGTTCTCCAACTCAAGCCATATTCTTGAATTATGCCATGTTCAACAAGGCATCCTAGAAAATAAAAACACTCATTAACCCCTTCAATCCCGGGCCTGTTTTCACCTTCCTGCCCAGGCCATTTTTTTGCAAATCTGAAATGTGGTAATAACTTTGGAACTCTTTTACTTATCCAAGCCATTCTGAGATTGTTTTCTCGTCACACATTGTGCTTCACGACAGTAGTAAATTTGTGGCAAAATATTTCATTTTTATTTATAAAAAAATACCAAATTTACCAAAAATTTGGAAAAATTTCCAAATTTTCAAATTTCAATTTCTCTACTTTCAAAATACATAGTAATACCTCATAGTAATAAAATAGTTATTATTTTACATTCCCAATATGTCTACTTTATGTTGGCATCAGTTTATAAGTTTAGAAGCAATTTTTCAAATTTTCAACAAAATTTCCAAAACCATTTTTTTTAAGCACCAATTCAAATATAAAGTGATTTTGAGGGGCTTACATAATGGAAACCACCTATAAATTACCCCATTTTAGAAATTACACCCTTCAAATGATAAAAAAAAACTAATTTTACAAACTTTGTTAACCCTTAATGTATTCCACAAGAATTAAAGGGAAATGGAGGTGAAATTTCAAAATTTCATTTTTTTGGTAGATTATTCATGTTAATAATTTTTTTCTTGCAACACAGCAAGGGTTAGCAGCAAACTCTGATTCTGCAGTTTACAGAAATAGCTCATATGTGGTGGTAAACGTCTCTATGGGTTTGTGGCAGTGGTCAGAAGGAAAGGAGCGCCATACAAATTTTGGAGGCAGATTTTGCTAGAATGGTTTTTAGGCACCATTTTGTAATTGAGAGACCCTGACATACCCCTACAGTGGAAACCCTCAAAAAGTGACCCCATTTTGGAAACTACACCCTTCAAAGAATATATTAAGGGGGGTACTGACCACTTTGACCCCCTAAGCGTTTTACGTAATTTGGAAACACTTGGCTGAGAAAATGAAAAGTTTCATTTCTTCCAATAAAATGTTGTTTTAGCCCCAAATTTTTCATTTTCATAAGGGGTAACAGGAGAAAAGCACCCCATAATTTGTTCCCCATTTTCTGAATACGGCAACACCTCATGTGTGGTGGTGAACTGCTGTGGGGGCACATGGCAGGACTCAGAACAGAAGGAGCGCCATATGGATTTTGCCGCACAGATTTTGATGGATTGGTTTGCGGGAGCCATTGATTTTTATTTTTTTGTTATTGTCTTATGTGGGGGCTCATTTTTTGTGGGATGAGGTGACGTTTTCATTGGTACCATTTTTGGGTACATAAGACTTTTTGATCGCTTGGTATTACACTTTTTGTGAGGCAAGGTGAAAAAAAATATCTGTTTTGGCATAGTTTAAAAAAATTTTTTTTTACAGCATTCACCTGAGGGGGCAAATCATGTGATATTTTCATAGAGCAGTTACGGACGTGGCGATACCCAATATGTCTACCATTTTTATTTTTATTAAATTTTACACATTAGATTTATTTTTGAACAGAATAATCTTTTTTTTGTGTTGCTATTTTCTGAGAGCCATATTTTTTTTGTCTCAGGTAGGGTCTCATTTTTTGCAGGACAAGATGACGGTTTGATTGGTACCATTTTGGGTTTAATATGCCTTTTTGATCGCCTGCTATTACACTTTTTGTGAGGCAAGAGGGAAAAAAATGGCATAGTTTTGGCATAGTTTTTAAACATTATTTTTTACAGAATTCACCTGGGGGGCCATCTCATGTAATATTTTTATAGAGCAGGTTGTTACGGACGCGGTGATACCCAATATGTCTAACATTTTTATTTTTGGAAAGTTTTACATGCATTTTTGAACTGAATGAAATGTTTTTTTGTATTGCTACTTTCTGAGAGCCATATTGTTTATATTTTTCAGGCGATTGTCTCAGGTATGGTTTCGTTTTTGCGGGACAAGATGACGGTTTGATTGGTACCATTTTGGGTTAAATAAGCCTTTTTGATCGCCTGCTATTACACTTTATGCGAGGTAAGAGGGAAAAAATGGCTGTTTTGGCATAGTTTTAAAAAATTTTTTTTTACAGCATTCACCTGGGGGGCCATCTCATGTAATATTTTTATAGAGCAGGTTGTTACGGACGCGGCGATAACTAATATGTGTAACATTTTTATTTTTGGAAAGTTTTACACATTAGATGCATTTTTGAACTGAATGAAATGTTTTTTGTATTACTATTTTCTGAGAGCCATATTTTTTATATTTTTCGGGCGATTGTCTCAGGTACGGTTTCGTTTTTTGCAGGACAAGATGACGGTTTGATTGGTACCATTTTGGGTTAAATATGCCTTTTTGATCACCTGCTATTACACTTTTTGTTTTGGCACAGTTTTTTTTTTGTTTGTTTTTTTACTGCGTTCACCTGGCAGGGTGAATGATGTGATATTTTTATAGAGTCGGTCGATACGGACGCGGGGATACTAATATGTATACTTTTTTTTTCAATTTTTTAACTTTATTTTAGGAAAAGTGCGCTTTTTTATTTACTTGAAATATATTTTTCACTTTTTTCACTTTTTTTTCCTCTTTTAGGGGTCTGATCCCCTTTACAATGAATTACAATGCTTCTGTATTGTAATACATTGGCTGTAAGTGTATTACTTAATGTAATACACTTACAGCCTGCTTCCTGTGAGATCCAGGGGGCTGGATCTCACGGGCTCGCAGGGATGGCAGCCACAATGCCTAATGAAGGCATCGGGCTGCCATCCAAGCCATCGGGTCCCCGACACAGCAGCGAGGGGACCCTATGGACTCTCTCTGCCCATGCCTGCATCGCATGTGCCGCAGTCAGTGCTGACCGCGGCAAATCAAGGGTTAATACAACCGCATTGGTGAAAACACCCAGCAGGAGTCCGGCTACTGGGAACAGCCGGCCCCCTGCAGCTGATCGGGCAGGCGCAGCTCCTGCACCCGCCCGATCAGCGTGCCGTAGTACTACGGTGCCGGGCGTCAAGCCCCTTCACAAAGTGCCGTACTATTGCGGTGCGTAAAGGGGTTAAAGAGGACCTGTCCCCTCTCCTGACATTCCTGTTTTAATAGCTTCATGCATTCCCCATGTAATAACTATTCTGGAGCATCTATTCTTATGGCTCCATGTTGTATCATTCCTGTATTATGTCAACTAGAAGTTATGAATGAATTGCTAGCAGTCTGCAGTAAGGGTACAGAGGGGTGTTACCAGTTGGGTGTGTGCCCCAGCAGAGTCTCACTCTGTCCAGTCAGTTCTGCCATTGACAGACTGTGCAGGTACACACCCCCAACTGGTTAAAATCCCTCTGTACCCTAACTGCAGACTGTTAGCAATGAAGCCATAACTTCTAGTTGAAATAATAAAGGAATGGCACAACATACAGCCATAAGAATAGATGCTTCTGAATTGTTATTACATGCAGAATGGATGTACATATTAAAACAGGCATGTCAGGAGTATTGAAAGGTCATCTTTAAATACAAAATGTGTATGGAGAATATAAATTTGCTAAAGTTTTACATGGTGTAAAGCAGACGAATGTTCTCTTCCTTACAAATGCCTACAACGTTACAGCATGCAGTTAAAATGTTGCTGTCTGATATTGGGTGAATCCTTATTGATTCATATACCGTACAGTATATATATATATATATATATATATATATATATATATAATATACTAGCAGAAGGACCCGGCTTTGCCCAGGTATATTTAATCTATTTCATTTAATGTTTGTGTATGTCGTTAAAAGATATCGACAGTATCCACTATAACAGTGACATCTACAGTACCCTTCCCCCTTAACAGTGACCTCCACAGCCTCCACCCCTTAACACTGACCACCCCACAGTGCACCGTCTCCTTAAAATGACACCTCCACAGCAGCCTTAGCTATGACCTTCACAGCAGCCTGCCCCTTTAACAGTTAGTTCCACAGCATCCCACCCCCTTGACAGTGACCTCCACAGGGGCCCACCCCCTTAACAATGACCTCTACGGCATCCACCCCTTAACACTGACTATTGGTTACAGTCCCCTTAACTGACCTCCACCATTCCCTGCCTCCTTAACAGAGACCTCCACAGCGACTTCCCCTTTAACAGTGATTGCCACAGTACCCTTCTCCCTTAAGAGTGACCTCACAGTACCCCGCTGCCTTAACAGTAACCTCACAGTATCTCACTGCCTCTTTAATAGTGGCCTCCACAGTCCCCTCCTCCCTTAACAGTGACCTCCACGGAGCTTGCCCCTGTAACAGTGACCTCCACAGTGGCCTGCCCCCTTAACAGTAACATTCACAGTGCCCTCTCCTTTAACAGTGACCTCTACAGCGGCCGCCCTTTATTACTGACCTCCATAGTAGCCATCTCGTTAACAGTGATTTCCACAATAACCCGTCCCCTTAACAGTAACTTCCAAAGCGGACTGTCCCCTTAACTGTGACCTCCACAGCAGCCTGCCCATAGGGTGGCCAGAGGTGCGGTTTTGGGTCGGACAGTATGGCTTTCAGACTCCCTGTCCTCCATCCGACACCACGCCTGGACAGACACAGGGATGTCCTTTTGAACAGCTTACTTTCAGACAGCAGCATTGTGCTGTCTGAGCGTGAGCTGCAGGGAGAAAGTCAAACTCCCTCCCACCCCTGCAGCTGATAGAAGTTGATTTCATTTCATTTTTTCAATCCCCTTCGGCTGCGGAGTGGGAGGGGCATGGCCTAACCGATTAGGGGGGTGTTGCTAAAAATCTAAAAATAGATATCGATAAGCAAATTAAACAAATAAGTAAAAAATATTACAATTAGAGATGAGCAAATCGAAGTTGACAAAGTGGAATTTGATCTGAATTTGAGGAAAGATTAGATTCGTACCGAGGTCGAGTTTCCTCGCGCTTCGTGGTAACAAATCATATTTTTTCCTAAAATGACTACTGCATATGTTAGAGTGAGGAACTAAGAACTCTGGGAACACTCACAATGCCATACATGCAGCCAATCAGCAGCCAGCCAGCCTCTGTCCTGTCACAGCCATATAATTACTCAGTCATCTTGGTTTCTGCCATTTTCCAGTGTACTTAGTGCAGGGAGAGACATGACAGGCACAGTGTTTAGGAAAGACTTTATTCTGCAATGATGTGCATGCACATCAGCCACTCTTACACTCCCTTCTTGAGCTGCAAAGGCAGAATGGCATTCTCCAACATTGCCTCCTATGCAAAGTTTCCACCCGTTGGAATTCCACCTTTCACATGTTGTAACGATTGTATGAGCAGAGGAATGCCATAAACAATTTCTTGATAATGCAGGTGGACAAGAGCATTCCCCTGTGTAACTTTGACATTAGCCAGTGGCATCTCATGTGTCTCACCTGCTGTTTGCTCAGGCCCTTTGAGGAGGCCAATTTATTTGTCAGTCGCCAGGAGGACTATGGGATGAACAACGTCATTTCATTGCTTCATGTCCTGGAACAGATGCTGCTAAATCTGTCTGGCCAGGGGACAGGAGACTTGGTACCTACAACTTGTAGCCACCTGAGGTCTGTGGGGGCTAAACAGAAGGGGGAGGAGGACATTCACGCACAAACAATATATACAGAAATGGATGGTTTTTCTGCAGAAGTGACAGGAGAGAAGGAGCAGGAGGAGGTAAAGAGTGATGAGGAAGACCAGGCAGATGACCCTGACACACAGTGGCAGCATGCAGTGGAGATGGAGGCAGGGAGTCCCTCCGAGTCCCTTGTGCAAATGGCCCAATGCATACTTGGTTGTTTGCATAGTGACAGCCGAATTGTCCCCATTTGGCAGAGGGATGACTACTAGCTTTCCACCTTGTTACACCCTCACTACCAGCCCAAAATAGGGGCCTTTTCCACCCGCTGAGAGGGAGGACACACTGAACTACTATCGAGACATCCAATGAAGTCAATTGGCCACTGCCTATGTGTGCCATCGCCCATACTCATGAATGTCTGACTGGGGAGGACCCTATGCATTCACATTCCACTGCCATGGCTGCTAGAGGAGGTGAGGGGGCAGGAGCAGTACCAGCTCCATCAGCAGCAACTTAAGTCTAGAGTCTCTGATGAGCAATTTTCTTCAACCGCATAGTGAAGAAACCACCCGCCAACAGAGGCAGCAAGACTGGGCAGCCAAACTTGATTTGTGGCCGCAACTGGCCAAGTTTGCCATGGACAAGCTTTCCTTCCCTGCCAGTAGTGTGGCATCAGAGACGGTGTTTAGTGCGGCGGGGGCATAGTTACCCCAAGGAGAACTCGCCTTTTCACACAAAATGTGGAAAGACTGACCTTTCTGAAGATGAATCAGGCATGGATCAGCCAGGATTTCTACACGCCAGTGCCTGATGCATCAGACGTGATCATTCTGGTTGCCACACCCAAACATTATGAAAAGAGACTCGTTTCTTTTGGTCACCTGCTTCAGCTGCTATTCGGATGTTGACACCTGCTTAATTACACATATTTGCTGCCATGTGCTCCAACTGCCACCCACCATCTTGTGCTGTTACTGACACTGTTCCCCCCCCAATCTCACCACTCTGTGACTGGGACACTGTGTTGACTACTCATGCTGTTGCTACCCTCACCACTTTGTCACTGGGCCGCTATTGTGTTGAATTGGCCTTTTTGACATCACCATTTATTTTACCTTTCTTCTGAAGAATAAAGACAGAAGGACAGAAAAATGAGAAACACAACGGATCTCGTATTTAGAGTGGTCATAATGCCTGTGTCACACAGTCACTATTTTGCATCAGTATTGGATCATGATTTGGAAGCTAAAAGCAGGAGTGGGTACAAAACACAGACGACATGCAAATATTCTATTCATGTTTCATCTCTGTTTTGGATCCATTCCTGTTTTTTTTTGCCATAGCAATACCAAAAGATTACTGAGCAAATGCTGGCCATGTAAAATGGGATGCTCAAAAGACAGGATCCGTTTTTTTGGGGGGTTGTTCTTATGACAGATGAGAAGAAGGGCAAAATAAACAGTAATGTCAACACAAAATTACTCCTGACACCCTCTCCACTCCGTCAGGTTCTCTAGAAATCTATGAGGAATCAGGTGCAGACGAGGTAAAAGGAATGCGCTCTTTCACTCTATAGTAGAATCTTGGGCACGATTCTTTATACCTTATACTAACATTGACCTGTAAGGCTGAGTTCACACTTGAGTTATTTGGTCTTTTTTGGCCCCATAACTGACCAAATGAGTGAAGTGTGAAGTGATTCTAAGAATGACACCTGTTATCTGACACTGACTAACAGTACTGTTTTACTAGCACAGCAGACTCCCAATGCATGTTTGTACAATGCACAGTGTTCTACATTACTATGAAGGCTCTCAGCAGCCAGTAAATAGCTGTTTTTTAATGTAATTCGTCACGAATAAATTACGATTGAATCAAATTATTTTGGGAAATTCGGCAAACCCTCCGAATCGAACGTTTGCAAAATTCACTCTTCTCTACTTACCACGAAGGAAATTCGACTTGGGGTCGAATCGAAATTTTCCTGAAATTCAGATCGAATTTCACTTCGTCAACTTTGATTCACTCATCTCTAATTTCTGCATACATTTCACATAAAACTACATCACAGTTTCAAGTCCTAAAATTAGATAAACAAGACAAAATAAAAAAATAAGTAAAAAAATATTAGACTTGGTCCATTATTTATAGAGGGAAATTTATTCAATGTCAACTGTCTATGAGCGGCAAAAGTAAGTGAACCGCGAACCTCTGCATTTAGTATCTGGCTTGAACTTTTTGTGCAACAATAACTGCAACTAAACATTTTCAGTAATTGTTTCTTGAGTTACATCTCCACAGAGGAAACTGATCAGAATGATATTGCTCTTCCAGCATCAGAGTAAGAGCCACATCATCTGGCCATTAAATTGTTTCGATAGTTGCCACCTCAGAGAGCAAAAATATACTGTAGTTTCCAATCTATTACGAGCATGTCTATCATGAAACAGCTCTTAAGGATTTGGGGGGAAAAAAGGAAGAATACTCTTCAGTCTTGTGAAGTGCTCTCCAGCCATCAAATAATTCCTCTGTCCATAAGATTCTATTTTGTGATTGGACATTCTCTCTAGATGTCGAACTTAAGTCCATCTTAACATGTAACATGACAGAGTTTGCTCTGTCTATACTTGGAAATTAATCTAAGAATCTTGTTGAAAAGCGTAACCTGGACATTATTGGGAAGAAACAACTGTATACAAGACCCTGTTAATAGAGCATTCCAAAATAATGTAATGACCATGATCTGTTCTAGATTTTGAACGATGGTGCGACTAGTACATGACTGAAAAACAAGGATGTCAGAAGTCGGAATGCATCTTTTCATCCTATATGTTTCTACTGAGCACAATATACATCTTAAGCCTCATTCACACGTCCCTGCTCAAATCTGTGAGCAGGTGGTCAGTGATGCATCCGTGAAGCTGTTCTTAAAGTATCCGTGTTGGGTCCGTGTGTCCGTTTTTTGCTTTCCATGTTGCATCCGTGTTTCACTGAACAGCTGAAAAATAATTTTCAAAGCATGTCTTCTTTATGATCTGTGAAACACGGATGCAACACGGATGACATCCATTAGGGATCCGTGGTTTTCACGGACTTATTGACTATAATGGGCGTAAGGGATCCGGGAACACGGATCAAGATAGGACATGCATCCATGTTAAAAAACGGAACCATGGACCGTGATGAAACACTGATGTCTGAACACACACATTCAAATGAATGGGGACATGTGCTGTCCGTGGGGAACATGTACAGCACAATGTATGAGGCTTTAATGGTTCCCGTCATCAACTTTTTTTCCACTCAGACACAGCTCAGATGCCTTCCTGAAACAAGATGCTCAACTCATCTCAAAAAAGATGCCTTAACGCACTGAGAAGTGCAGGCACGTCATGGCTTCTAACTGTCACCCTGCCAAAGTGCAGGGTGACAGGATCGCAGGGCCGATTGTTTCTGAAAGCTTAGGCTTTCAGCAACACTTTGGGGGGCCAATCAAAGCCCTCCCCTGCCTACAATCGTCCGTCCCCACTGACTTTAAGACGGGTGAGGACGGAACCATTTGGTATGAGTGTCATACCAAACGATCCGTCCTCATTGACTTACATGCAGATGAGGACGGATCCGCAATGCCTGCGGGCATTGCACACCGGATCCGAGCGTTACAGTGCTCGTAACGAGCACTGCTCGCTCATCTCTATTCATCTCCATTTTCCTTTAATTCTTATGGAATACCTAAAGGGTTAACAAAGTTTATAAAATCAGTGTTAAGTAACTTGAGGGGTGTAGTTTCCAAAATGGGATCATTTATGGGGGGGGTTCTACTATGTAAGCCCCACAAAGTGACTTCAGACCTGAATTGGTCCTTAAAAAGTGGGTTTTGGAAATTTTCTTAAAAATTTTAAGAATTGCCTCTAAAATTGTAAGCCTTCTAATGTCCCCCAAAAAATAAAATGACATTTACAAAATGATGCAAACATAAAGTAGACATATGGGGAATGTTAAATAACAAATATTTTATGAGGTATCATTTTCAATTTTAAAAGCAGAGAAATTAAAATTTAGAAAATTGTGAATTTTTCAAAATTTTTTGGTAAAGTTGGGATTTTTTCATAAATAAAGGTGACATATATTGGCTCAAATTTATGACTGTTGTGAAGTACAATGTGTCACGAGAAAACAATCTCAGAATATCTTGGATAAGTAAAAGTGTTCCAAAGTTATTACCACATAGAATGACGCATGTCAGATTTTCAAAAATAAGCCTGATTACGAAGGTGCAAAATGGCCCAGTCATTAACCCCTTCGCGACCAGCGCCGTACATGTACGGCGCTGGGGCGATGCGGGCACATGGCGCCCGCTCGCGGGTGCGGCGGGCGTCATGGCCGGCAAGTCTCTGCTGTTTCTAACAGCAGAGACTTGCCGCTACCTACTGTGTCGGCGGCGTCTTCCGGGGTGACTAGATGCCGTGATCACACGTGATCACGGCATCTAGTTGCGTCTAAACCCGGAAGCGTTCGCTTCCGGGTGGTGTACAGACACCCTGTGTGGCCAATCGGGGTGTCTGTACACCATATGAAAACTGTAATCCTCGCTGGTGAGGATTACAGTTTTCAAAGTGCAATTCTTATTCTGGCCACTAGATGGCAGGCCAGGATAAGAAATGAGCAATTCATGGATTTCTGAGTCTATAAAACCCAGAATTGCTCATAAAGAAAAAAAAAAGCCACAATTTATAAGCCCATATTTGAGCTTTCTAATAGTAAAAAAAAATTTTAAAAAAATGTTAAAAAATATATAAAAAATAAAAAAGATGTAAAAGTTCAAATCACCCCCCTTTCCGTATAAGTAAAAAATAAATACCTAAATAACAATAAATATAGACATCATGGGTATCAACGTGACCGAAAACGCCCGTACTTTTAAAATATAAAAAAAAAATTCCAATACGGCGAATTGTGTGGCGGAAAAAAGCGTCCAAATGGCGATTTGCCGTTTTTTGTCGCTTTTTTTTTCTAAAAAAAATTTAATAAAAAGTGATCAAAAAGTCATACACACCCCAGAATGGTATCAATAAAAACTTCAGATCGTCCCACAAAAAATGAGCCCCCATACAGCTCTGTACACATAAATACCAAAAAGTTATAGGGGTCAAGATTTGACAAGGAAAAAAAAAAAAAAAAAGGGCAACTTTCTAATTATTTTATCACTATGAAAACGCAGGAAAAACTATACATATTAGGTATTGCCGGATTCGTACTGACCAGTAGAATGAAAGTAACGGATCAGTTTTAATGCACATCGAACGCTGTAAATAAGAAACCCGTAGAACTGTAGCGGAATAGCGTTTTCTTTGCAATTTCACCCGGTTTGGAATTTTTTTCCCGCTTCCCACTACACCGTATGCAATATTAAATGGTGGCGTTGGAAAGTACAACTTGTCCCTCAAAAAACAAGCCCTCATACAGCTATGTGAACAGAAAAATAAAAGAGTTATGGCTGTTTGAAGGCAGGGAGCGCAAAACGAAAATGCAGAACCGAAAAAAGCTCCGGGCGCGAAGGGGTTAAGGGGTTAATATATGTAAACAAACCTCTAGGAGCAACGGGTAGTTGCCGTTACTCCTAGAGGCTTTGCTCTCTCTGCATTTTGATTGACAGAGCAAGGCAGCTGTGATCTCATTTATATTACCTAACCCTGTCAAATAAAGTGCAGCATTAGATTTCTGGAGATGGGTCATTGATATATGGGGCTATTCAGATTACGAAATCACTACAGAACATACAGGGTAAGGCTACATTCACACGACAGTTGTTTTTGCAGCCTCCGATCTGCATATTTTGCGGCTCAGATGCGGACCCATTCACTTCAATGAACACTGTGTGCTGTCCGCATCTGTATGTCCATTCCTATTTTTGTCCATTTGCGGACAAAGATAGGCATTGTTACAGTGGATCTGCAAAAAAAACGGATAACATACGGAACATCATCCTTTTTTTGCGGATCCGCAATTTGCAGACTGCAAAACACAATGTTCGTGTGAATGTAGCCTAATACAGCGCCCCATACCTCGTACAGGTATCTAGTGACCCAGTGCCTCCATGTTCCAGTAAAAATGGCCCCAGTGCCTGTAATAATGCCCCCAGTGCCAGTAAAAATGCCCCCGGTGCCAGTAAAATGCCCCCATGTGCCAGTAAAAATGCCCCCAGTGCCAGTAAAATGCCCCCATGTGCCAGTAAAAATGGCCCCAGTGCCTGTAATAATGCCCCCAGTGCCAGTAAAAATGCCCCCAGTGCCAGTAAAATGCCCCCAGTGCCAGTAAAAATGCCCCCAGTGCTCCCGTGTGCCAGTAAAAATGCCCCTAGTGCCAGTAAAAATGCCCCCAGTGCCAGTAAAATGCCCCCAGTGCCCCCCATGTGCTAGTAAAAATGCCCCCATGTGCCTCTAAAATGCCCCCAATTAAGCTCCGGTCAGTGACTGCTACAATAAATAAAAAAATTAACACTAATACTTACCTCCATCAGGCTGCCAGCGATGCAATGCAGGCCTCTTCCGGCCTGTGTCCCTCGCTGTACGGCTCAGGCGGCGCTATGATGTCATCGTGCCGCCTGAGCCGGCCTCTGATAGGCTAGCCTAGTGCCTGCAGCCTATCAGAGGAACGGGCAGGGGAGACGCCTCTCTCTCCCCTGCCCCGCAGTACAGTACAGGCATCTGTATCGCCGTCCACAATGGAAGCGCTCATCTACCTCTGCCCCGCCGCAGCCCCCATCTGTGTGCGGGGCCGTGCCACACCTGGCTAATTGGCAGTGCAGCCCTGCAAGTGGCAAGGGGGGCACTCGGGGCCCCCCTGGCTTAGGGGCCCGGTCGCAACTGGGACCACTGCGACCCCTATAGCTATACCACTGCTTCTACCTCACAATGATTTTTTGGCTTCCTCTTCCTCAACCTTGCCAGATTTTAGGCTGAATGGTAGACATGCATCTTTTTTCAGACATACCTTTACAATGTAGTGCCTTCCAAGCCAGAATGATATCCCTAGACACCAGTTAGCTCCTGATTTGTGAGCCAGTGCTGTAAGTAGGGTGTCTAAAAGTGGGCACAGGTCTAAGTAGCACAATAGCAAGAGTCCAGTTGATAACCTGCATTTTAATTTGAGGACTTTATATAATCAATCATATGTCTGGACTAGAGAATGAATTGAAGCTGGCAAAGTGGAATTCGATCCAAATTTCGGGAAAATTTTGATTCGTACCAAAACCGAATTTCCTCATGCTTTGTGGTATCCAATCACATTTATTCCTAAAATGGCTGCTGCACATGTTAGGACATGGAGCAAAGAACTCTGGGAAGGGCGGATCACCCACAATGCCATATATGCAGCCAATCAGCAGCCAGCCAGCCACTGTGATGTCACAGCCCTACAAATACAGTGCAGTTATATGTTCTAAAGCCTTCTTTTGGGCTGTATTAGTGAGAAAAAGGGCTTATTAGTCACTCATCAATGCAGTTATATGTTCCAAAGCCTTTTTTGGGTGTATTAGTGGGAAAAAAGTATTATTTGCATTTCAGCATTGCAGTTATATGTCTAAATCCTTTTTAGGGCTTTATTAGTGGAAAAAAGGCTTATTAGCCGTTGTGAGGTGAAGTGACAAAAGTAAAGCCTTTTTTGGGGTGTATTACTGAAAAAAAGTCTTGTCTGTCATTCGGCAGTGCAGTTAGATGTTTTAAAGCCTTTTAGGGTGTATTAGTGGAAAACAAAAAGAGGGCTTATTAGCTGTTGTGCGGTGAAGTGACAAAAGCACAGCCTTTTTTGGGGTGTATTACTGAAAAAAAAGTCTTGTCTGTCATTCGGCAGTGCAGTTATATGTTTTAAAGCCTTTATTTGGGGTGTATTAGTGGAAAACAAAGTCTTATTTGCCGTTCTGCAGTGCAGTTATATGTTCTAAAGCCTTTTTGGTGGTGTATTAGTGGAAAACAAAAAAAGAGCTTATTAGCCATTGTGTGGTGAATTGACAAAAGTACAGCCATTTTTGGGGTGTAATAGTGGAAAAAAAGTATTATTTGCCGTTCACTGGTGGTTATGTTATAAAGCCTTTTTGTGGTGTATTAGTGAAAAAACCCCAAAAAATATTTGCAGTTCGGCGGTTCATTTATATGTTTTAAAGCCTTTTTTGGGGTTTATTAGTGGAAAACCATTGTGCAGGGAATTAGCATTAGTGGAAAACAAAAAAAAAGTACTATTTGCCGTTCAGCGGTGCAGTTATATGTCCTAAAGCCTTTTTTGGGGTGTGTTAGTGGAAAAAAGTCTTATTTGCCGTTGTGTGGTGTAGTTATATATTCTAAAGCCTTTTTTGTGGTGTATTAGTGGAAAACAAAAAGGGGCTTTTTTGCCGTTAAGTGGTGCAGTTATATGTCCTAAAGCCTTTTTTGGGGTGTATTAGAGGAAAAAAAGGCTTACTAGTCGTTGTGTGAAGTGACAAAATTACAGCATTTTCGGGGTGTAATAGTGGAAAAAAGTACTGTATTTTTTGCTTTATAAGACACACCCGATGATAAGACGCACCCCAGATTTTAGAGTAGGAAAATAAGAAAAAAATGTTTTTCATCAGATCCTCATATCAGACCCCCCCCCATAAATATCAGGACATCACGTTACACCCCTATATCAGGCCTCCATGTCAGAACCCCATCAGCCCTCCATGTCATAGCCCCTTCAAACCTTAGATCAGCCCTTTCAGACACCCATCAGACCTCAGATCAGCCCTTTCAGCCCCCCATCAGACCTCAGATCAGCCCTTTTTAGACCCCCATCAGCCCTTTCAAACCTCAGATCAGCCCTTTATAGACCTCCATCAGCCTAAAACAAAAAACTCCATTTACCTCTCCTGCGCCGTGGCTCCTCTTCATCTCCGGCAAGTGGCGCTTCTGTGTCTTCTCCGGCCAGCATTGCACTGTCACCTGATGCTGTACGGGGTCAGGACAGTGCAGCGTCGGCCGGAGAATACAGAGGAGCACAGTAACTGGAGCGTAGCTGCAGTGCAGGAGGGTGAGTAGCTTTCCCCGCTCCTGGCACCTAATACATACTATTGAGCGCTTCCATAATGGAAGCGCTCACTAGTATTCGCTTTATAAGACGCATGGCCATTTTCCCCCTACTTTTGGGGGAAAAAAAGTGTATCTTATAAAGTGAAAAATACGGTATTATTAGCTGTTCAGCAGTGCAGTTATATGTTTTAAAGCCTTTTTTGGGGTGGAAAACAAAAAAGGGCTTATTAGCCATTGGGTGGAGAAGTGGCAAAAGTACAGCCTTTTTTGGGGTGTATTAGTGGAAAAAAAGTATTATTAGCTCTTCAGTGGTGCAGTTATATATTTTAAAGCCTTTTTTGGGGTGTATTAGTGGAAAACAAAAAAAAGGGCTTATTTGACATGAAGCCATCAGGCTTAACGTACGTTGGGGCTGCGCTGCATTGGTCGGTATCCATTATTTCTTTGCTAGTTTTCTTCTTGTTTGTTCCCACTCTTTGTATACATTGGCTGGGTTATGTTCATTTTGTACATGGTATTTGTTTATTGCATTATGCACTTTATCAATGTAAGTATGTGTGGACATTTGTCTTGCCTTTATGGGGTATACATATATTTGGAGCGTTTATACTAGCTGGTTCCGCTGATAATCTGACCATTAAGGTAATTAGTTTTCTGTCAACCGCCACCACCGCTGTCTAACCTATTTTTATACATCAATATATTTTATATGTATTAACTGGTTATTAATAGAGACAAGCGAATCATTCAAAAAATTATTAGCCAAACTTTTCCTAAGATTCGTATATTCGACGAATAGATTCGTTGTATTTGCATACAAAATATATACGTTATTATGTGCTATTAGCGAACATTCGCGTACTAATAACGAACGTTCATTTAAAATATGTACGCAACTTCTTAGAAGACGTACGCATGAGCATACAAATAGTGTACGAATCCTCAGCATACTATTGTCTACGCGATTACGTAATACGCAGGCACGCACGATGAGAGGCTGCGGCGTGCACTCAGAGACAGAGCGAATAATCGAAAATGGCATCTAGGCGATCCTCATCATTTAGATATGAAGAGCTGAAATTCCTGATCCGGCTGATGGACAGAGAGGATTACAATGGCACACACCGCTATCCAAACCAGCATAAGAAGGAGGTGATCCAGCAGGTGATCCAAGGCCTGCACCATCGTTTCCACACCGTGCGGACCCACACCAGATCCAGCGGAAACGGTCCGATCTGAAATTCAAATGCCCAGAGCGGCTTAATGAGATATGGCAGGGTGAGTAACAAAATATTTGAAGTAAAAACATGTAAAAAATTTAGTGTACTGTATTGTATATATACCAGCAGTCACTGCGAATATTGAAAAAAGTATAGAAGGACAACGTGGTCGTGCGTAGTGTGCTGCAGTAATTTTGTTTCATGCTAGGCAACGCCTCTAACTCTCGACCCAAACAACTTAACCCCTTCGCGACCAGCGCCGTACATGTACGGCGCTGGGGCGATGCGGGCACATGGCGCCCGCTCGCGGGTGCGGCGGGCGTCATGGCCGGCAAGTCTCTGCTGTTTCTAACAGCAGAGACTTGCCGCTACCTACTTCATCGGCGGCGTCTTCCGGGTTGACTAGATGCCGTGATCACACGTGATCACGGCATCTAGTTGCGTCTAAACCCGGAAGCGTTCGCTTCCGGGTGGTGTACAGACACCCCGTGTGGCCAATCGGGGTGTCTGTACACCATATGAAAACTGTAATCCTCGCTGGTGAGGATTACAGTTTTCAAAGTGCAATTCTTATTCTGGCCACTAGATGGCAGGCCAGGATAAGAAATGAGCAATTCATGGCTTTCTGAGTCTATAAAACCCAGAATTGCTCATAAAGAAAAAAAAAAAAAGGCACAATATATAAGCCCATATTTGAGCTTTCTAATAGTACAAAAAAAAATAAAAAAAAATGTTAAAAAATATATAAAAAATAAAAAAGATGTAAAAGTTCAAATCACCCCCCTTTCCGTATAAGTAAAAAATAAATACCTAAATAACAATAAATATAGACATCATGGGTATCACCGTGACCGAAAACGCCCGTACTTTTAAAATATAAAAAAAAATTCCAATACGGCGAATTGTGTGGCGGAAAAAAGCGTCCAAATGGCGATTTGCCGTTTTTTTGTCGCTTTTTTTTTCTAAAAAAAATTAAATAAAAAGTGATCAAAAAGTCATACACACCCCAGAATGGTATCAATAAAAACTTCAGATCGTCCCGCAAAAAATGAGCCCTCATACAGCTCTGTACACATAAATACCAAAAAGTTATAGGGGTCAAGATTTGACAAGGAAAAAAAAAAAAAAAAAAAAGGGCAACTTTCTAATTAGTTTATCACTATGAAAACGCAGGAAAAACTATACATATTAGGTATTGCCGGATTCGTACTGACCAGTAGAATGAAAGTAACGGATCAGTTTTAATGCACATCGAACGCTGTAAATAAGAAACCCGTAGAACTGTAGCGGAATAGCGTTTTCTTTGCAATTTCACCCGGTTTGGAATTTTTTTCCCGCTTCCCACTGCACCGTATGCAATATTAAATGGTGGCGTTGGAAAGTACAACTTGTCCCGCAAAAAACAAGCCCTCATACAGCTATGTGAACAGAAAAATAAAAGAGTTATGGCTGTTTGAAGGCAGGGAGCGCAAAACGAAAATGCAGAACCGAAAAAAGCTCCGGTCGCGAAAGGGTTAAGTGAAGGTATTCTAGTCATTATTGTTAATGGTGCTGGCCGTTCTTCCGTTTGTGTCAGACAAATGCACTAGTTCGAAAGAAAGTAGCCTTATATGCCCCTTCATAGTTAGCGCTTCCTCCTCCTACACACAGACTCAAAGACGTGCCCATGCTGCAGCTACTGTCAGTGGGCGATATCCAAAGTATTCCTACCGCACCGTGTTAACGATATAAAGAAAGTTATTGCGACGATAACGTTATCTATTGCCATAAATACCTTTTTAGAAGAAAAAAATATGATATGGCCCCCCTCTCACAACCATAATATCTTAATAGTAGTATGTGTTAGTATTAAAAAGAGTCATCATCTAACAATTGTGTACATTTTTATGTTGCAGAGCACCGTCAACGACGGCGTCACCACCGTCGAGACAGGGCGGCCCCTGAAGTACCTGCAGCCTCTAGTAAGTGTAAAACAGATTTAATTTATTTTTCATCCAAGTTACGTGGGAGTGAGTAAGTAACTCAGTAAGAGCACTAGTGGTTAGGAACGGGATCCTCCTGCCCAGGGCTGGCATTAGGAGGGGGCAAACTGGGCAATTGCCCAGGGCCCCCATCGTCTAAGGGCCCCCTGCTTAAGTGCTGCTGTTCAGCTGAACATCTGTGGAAGCGAGCGGGTGGGCAGCTGAACAGCTGCACTTTACAATGCAGAAATCATTACCACATTGCTGACAGCTCTGGAGACCAGGACCCGCAATGATGTCATGGTAATGCTGTGGAGGAGGCAGAGTTCAGCTGAGAAGAGGGGATGAAGGACCAGCCATGACGTCACCATCATGTGACTAGAACAGGAGGAGGAGCTCAGCAGGGCAGTAAAGTAAAAAAGAAGACCAGTGATGCATAGGAAGAAGTGAAGGAGGATTCAATGTAAGTGCCAGGGAAATGCTGGGAGTTGTAGTCCTCTCCTCTTATACCTCCTGTTATGTAATATCAGAGTACATTACAAGAGGAGGGATAAGAGGAGAGGACTACAACTCCCAGCATGTCCAAGCAGTTATGTAATATCAGGGTATATTACAACACCCTGGATATGCTGGGAGTTGTAGTCCTCTCCTCTTATACCTCTTCTTATAATGTACTCTGATATTACATAACAGGAGGTCAAAAATTATGAAATAATGGCTTAAGGCTACTTCTACACTAGCGGCAGCCCGGATCCAGCGGGTGAAAGGTCCCTCCGGATCCGTGCTGCCGCAGGTACACATGTGGGGCTGGAATCGCGCTCTGGCCCAAATTCACTGTAATGGGGATGGGCAGCGGATCTGGCCACAGCACGTTAACCCCTGCTGAGAGGAAGCCGGAGTGAAAATACAACATGTAACTGTTGTATTTTCGTTACGGCTGCCTCTCAGCAGGGGTTAACGTGCTGCGGCTGGATTCGCGGCCCGCCCCCATTACAGTGAATTTGGGCCAGAGCGCGGTTCCAGCCACACACGTGTATCTGCGGCAGCACGAATCCGGAGGGACCCTTCACCCGCCGGGTCCGGGCTGCTGCTAGTGTAGAAGTAGCCTTAGGCCATTATTTCATATTTTTTGACAGCTGCTGCACCACAGAGGAGCCGCTCTCACCGTCCTCCACCCCAGCGAGAGAGGACCCCACTTGCCCCTCCAACACCACCAGCCCAGCAACCAGAGGTAGAAGGTAGGTAAAAAAAAATGTAATGGGTGGACCTTCTGTCTTCAAAATATGAGCTAAATGTATGTTTTATCTTTGGTAGCTCCAACCGACAGGGAGCAGTTTTCCCCTGGACCATGGGAAGACCACGCCGTATGGGTGTCCAGTAAGTACTACAAAAGGTTCAGTCAGTACAGAATACATGTCACAGAATAAGTCGCTCCAGTACATTAAAGTTTAGATTTTTTTTGTGGGACAAACTAAGTACATAACTGTTTCCACGCCTACAGACACCCCCACTGACTTCGAAGTGGAGGCTGGATTGCGGCGCTTTGGCTCCAGGCTCCACGCTGCCTCCCAGCTCATTCGTGACCTGCAGCTGGAGCTGCAAGAGCTGCAGGACATGATGGCCCGACGTCGGCAAAGGCCGGCGTAATCTTATTTTTTTATTCCTTTCTTTTGTTTATTATATTATTTATTTGTTAAAAAGAAGTTTTTATTTATTACTAAAATATTCTTGAAAAACCTGTGTTTTGAGTGTTTTGTTAAACCTTTAACACCTTCCTGATCCTGACATAGTGTGAAGAAGACAGAGTTTTTTTCCCACGGCCATTTTCCCATATTAATGAACACAGCGGTGTCTGCCGGCCAAAGTATTACTACATTACACACACTCCTGTTCACTGATTACAATTGACAGACAGAAAAATAAAAAAGGCTTGGCTTGTTTGGGCAACAAACCTGTACATTCTACCTTAACATAGGCGGTGAAAATTATATATGAGCTTTTTATGGCTGCCCCGGCCAGTAGTAGTAGGGGACGGGTTATATCAGCATAGAGTGATAGGTAAAATAAATACAACAGACTGCAGTGGTGTATAACAATGTCTGCTAATATAACTTGTACGGGTGGCAGAGGCAGTGTAAAAAAAAATGTATTTTTAATTTTTAAACATATATATAACACATATATATTTTTTTTTTATTGGAGGGGGGACTAAAGGTTAAGGCTCCAAAACAAAGTTAACAATACTAAATAGAACTATTAGTAACGTTAACTAACAACATCTACTCTCCTACTAAGCGTAGAAAACGGAGGTGGAGGTAGACAACAGTGTTTGTGTCAGGACCGGCAGTCATTGCACCCGTTCTGCTGGTCCTGTCTCTGACTCTGGTGGCGATGTGGTTGCCCGTGGCCAGGCTTCTTCCGCTATTTCGTCAGGCTCCTCCTCCAGCCGACGGTCTCTGGCTGTGGATGCACGTCCCAGGCAGGGGACGTGCACGACGATCATAAGTGCCAGGGACGTGGCTGGTGCGCACACTCGCTCGCGGCCTGTTACTGGTCGCCGGAAAACGCGAGCAATATAGTCTGTGTTTATTTTCTGGTTCATCTGGTATCTCATGTGTTAAGTTTTGTTCCTTGCATTCTCCTCCCAGTCAGCTGGTTGGGTGGGGTCTGCTAGGTATTTAAGGACCTCAAATGTGAGCCTTGCTGCCAGTGTTTGGAGTCTCCTTGCTACTGCCTGGTTTGTCATTTGTGCTCTGAAGTTCGGATCCTAGTTTGTTCTTTGACCTTTGGCGTGTTTTGTGACTATTCTTTGCTTGCTGATTTTGTTCCTGACGTTCTCTCCTGGTTTTGACGCGGCTATCTGACTATCCATTTAGTTCTTGTTTGTCTGTCTTGTTTGTTTTCCCTTACCCCTGCACTTTTGCTAGTGTATTTCGAGTCTTCAGGTTGTCGACTCAGGAGTTAGCCTGAGTAGGCAATAGGCAGGGAAAGGGGTTGGGACTAAGCTTAGGGATCACTTTCCCCTTATCTGTGTATCCCAGCCCTGACAGTTTGGTTTTGAAATAGGGTTTTGGAGACTTCGGGTTCGCACAGCCCATGACATGACACAAGACATTTGGCTGTAAAATTATGGCCCGGCTGACAGCAACAGTGGGAAGACACTCAGACTATTCTGCCCTGCAAGGCCTGATCTAATCACCGCCAGCATCAGCAAGAGGAGTATGAAATTCGGATGTAATCCAGCCTTTATTCATTTTTATAAAGGTATTTTTTTTTAACACTGCCCGGTGACAGATTTGTCCTTTTGGGTGTCATCCCCCCCCACTCCCAGCGGAACTAAAAACCCTTTCTGACATGACACTTGAGCACTGACAGTGCAGTTATGTGTTTTAAATCCTTTTTTGGGGTGTATTAGTGGAAAATAAAAAAGGGCTTGTTAGCTGTTGTGTGTCGAAGTGACAAAAGTACAGTCTTTTATAGGCTGTATTAGTGGAAAACAAAAAAAGGATTATTTACCATTCTGCGGTGAAGTGACAAAAGTACAGCCATTTTTGGGGTGTAATAGTGGAAAAAAGTATTATTTGCCATTCTGAGATGCAGTTATATGTTTTAAAGCCTTTTTTGTGGTGTATTAGTGGAAAACAAAAAAAGGGCTTATTAGTCGTTGTGTGGTGAAGTAATAAATCTAGCCTTTTAAGCTTATTTGCCGTTCTGCAGTGCAGTTATATGATCTAAAGCCTTTTTTGGGGTGTATTAGTGGAAAACAAAAAAAGTATTATTTTCCGTTCAGCGGTGCAGTTATATGTCCTAAATAGTGATGAGCGAGCATGCTCGGCCGAATACGATATTCGGCGGATGCTCCACAGTCAGGATCCGTTTTTTGGGGGATCTTGTTCTGACGGATCAGAGGATGGTCAAAATAATTAATGACGTCAACACAAACTTACTGCTGACACCCACTCCACTCTATTGGTTTTAATAATGGTTTTAATTATACTATGTTAACTCATAGAGGCTGCAGAACACCTTTGTAGAACTGGTATTTACTGCTGTATGGCCACTGTATGGAAGTAATTTGGGTTTAGTACAGTGGTTTCTATTCAGTATTAGTATGGTAGTATTCAGTCACTATGTGGTGCTAAACCAGACCCTTTTTTTAGTAATCTTGGAGAACCCTTTTAATTAGTTGAGTTGTTTGGTTGGTTTAAAAAAGAAACTGTTTATGATAGCCATGTACTAGTGATTTCACATACCGTATATTGTCAGACTTTCCTAAAATAATACTTATTGACATAGTTAATCCACTCCCTGAATCTGTCAACCCAAGAGACTCTTTAGATTAAGAACTAACATTGTTTGTTTTAAGGTATACGAACATATGTTCTGGTCATTGACTTTCTTCAGGGCTCAAAACTTACCTCTGGGATCTTTATCTCCATCTTGTCTTGCTGGCTTGAAAGAACATGCAGCATTACAAACACCCACAAAGATCCCAGCGCCAAACAAAGTGATCACCACCAGAAGGTATTTCTGAAATAAAAGGGAGTTTTACAATCTGTCAATGAGTCTAAAGGATAACTTTTACTCCCCTGGGCAAACAAAACTCTAGATAACTCCATCCACTCTGCCAAAATGAGTAATTAACCTTTTGTCTCTGGGATTTGTGAGAAAAATTATGGCGTGCACATCCTTATCATTACATACTTTAATATCTTTACAAAATTAAGAGTGAACATAGAATATTCCATGAGTTTACTTCTCTCTTTCCCACATTTTTCCAAAGCTTAAGGCAGTGACGCTAGGGTTTCAAAAGATCGCCCGAGCCCCAATACATATGTGCCATATTCTCAAAGTATCCTCCCTAAACACACACACAAGCTTGCCCTAGGACTAAAGCCATATTTTACTTGCTGCATGGACAGCCTGCTTGCAGCCCAAGTGTGTCATACCAAATGGATCTTTCCCCACTGACTTGCAGTTGGGTGAGGAGGACGGATCCGGATGGCTGCAGCCATTCAAGCGCAGGGGATCCGAGCAGTACAGTGCTCGTTACGAGCACATTCGCTCAACTCTAGTCAACAGGTTGTACTAAGAGATTGCACAAGTGTGTATGGTAAAACTACAAGAATACAAATAACATGTATAAGTATTAAGTATAGGAACTGCATGTATCATAACATCACATGGACATTACATGAAGCTTACATTATAACATTACATGAAGGCACATAGTAAAGTGGCTGCCTATACATAGGATTACATGTCTAACATGTATAATTCCATGAGTAACAATACAACTGACTGAACAGCTCTGCATCACACAATATCCCAGAAGCAGGTAGATCTCTCACCAGATATGCTTTTACAAAGATGGTGGACTTTGAGAAGGAGACATGCATAGCTCTGTACCGTGTCCTGGAGACTGGAGACTCTTTCCCAGAATGCCTTTCACTCCCACAATAGAGTGCACCACCCACAATGCAGTAGTCTTTGTAACAGGAAAAACAAGGTGTAATACAACTTAACCATACCACATCGGAATAAATCCAACACGGTTGGATTTCTTGTGACTGCTGCGGCGATCCCATTCATCTCTATGGGATCCCCGCTATTCAGGGATCCTGGCTGCGACGGGTGTCGCACGACAACTGTCGCCGTGTAGCCCTAGCCTAAAACTAACATGCAAATTTGAAATAACGGATCTTGGATGGAAATGGCTAAAACAGATGAAAAATGTGCATAACTGAGCATAATGAATGCTAAAAATGCAGAATCCATTTTCTTGTTTATTTTTCTGTTCTTCTGATGGATCAGAAGAATGGAAAAATAAAGGGTGATGTGAACCTGCCCTTACTAACCATGTTTATATGATTGATTTATACTCCATCATCCAGTGCCAAAAATGATGAATGTAAATGAACTGAAGCTGATAATATCATACAAACAAAAAGGCTGTAAATAAACACATCGCTGCATCTCAAGGCCCCCCTGGGTGTACAGTCTGAACTGACTCTTGGACCTAAATAGATCATTATTTATATGAATTAACTATTTTTGCTTCATCCCTGCTATAATTATTAAAAATAAATAACAATAGTAACTAGATATGCATTTCCAGGAGAAAATACATAGTGCTTGAAAATGGTGCACCTTTAACAGTGACTTCCAGCGTACACCTATAAAGGAGAATACTGACCATAGTTTAAATGTGACTCAGGAAAATCCCCTTTAAGTGTGACTTGGGAAAAGTCCCTTTAAGTGTAACTCAAAAAAATCCCCTTTCAGTATGACTTGGAAAAGCCCCTTTAAGTGTGACTACCCCTTTAAGAGTGACTGCCCCTTTAAGAGTGGCTGCCCTTTTAAGAGTGTCTGTCTCTTTAAGAGTGTATGTCCCTTTAAGAGTGACTACCCCTTTAAGAGTGTCTGCCCCTTTAAGAGTAACTGTCCCTTTAAGAGTGGCTGTCCCTTTAACACTTACTGCCCCTTTAAGAGTTACTGCCCCTTTAAGAGTGGCTGCCCTTTTAAGAGTGTCTGTCCCTTTAAGAGTGTCTGTCTCTTTAAGAGTGACTGATCCTTTAAGAGTGACCGTCCCTTTAAGAGTAGCTGTCCCTTTAAGAGTGACTGCCCCTTTAAGAGTGACTGATCCTTTTAGAGTGACTGCCCCTTTAAAAGTGGCTATCCCTTAAAGAGTGGCTACCCCTTTAAGAGTGACTGCCCATTTAAGAGTGGCTGCCCCTTTAAGAGGGACTGTCCCTTTAAGAGTGCCTATCCCTTTAAGAGTGGCTGCCCCTTTAAGAGTGAGTCTGGAAAGCCCCTTTAAGAGTCACTCTGGAAAGCCCCTTTAAGTTTGACTCTGCGCTCAGCTGAGGGGGAGAAACGGCCATGCTGTCTGTTAACACATGGGGACTCGCCGGCCATTTTGTGACTCTCACAGGTGCAAGTCTCTTTCAGCATAAATAGACACAGTTTAACAGAATCCAAAATGGCAGATTAACCCCTCTTCTGCCAGTGCGCGTCCCTGAGGCCCGTGATCACGGCTCCTTACAACGGACATGTGAATGCCCCCTTAGCCTCAGGTCTGAGGAATCTCCCCTCTATATTATCTCTATATATCTCTAAACCTTCTCCACTGTGTGTATGCTGTGCCATATATGGTGCTGTCTATTTGCATATTGAGCTGTGATTGGTTGATTGGTCTCAAGTTTAGCTTCTCCATTCATTCCTATGCAACCCTTAGTCTCAGGTCAGGGGGACCTCCTCTATATTATCTCTATATATCTGTAAGCCTTCTCCACTGTGTGTATGCTGTGCCATATATGGTGCTGCCTATTTGCATATTCACTGTGATTGGCTGATTGGCCCGCACTCTAAGGCTCTCCATTCATTCCTATGGAGAATTTTTGGGGTTTTAACCTGTGATATCTTAAAAATGACAAATCTGATCGACTCCAAAAATACATAGCACACCTGTCACCATCGAGGGCTTCGAAACGCACTTTGAACTGAGTCTGTACGCCAAGCGGTTCGGGCTGTATTAATTGCAGAAATTTAGGGAGAAGAAGAAGAAGAAAGAAAAACGGAGGAATAACAATATAGTGCTTTTCAAGCACTATAATAAAGAATTCGGATTACAATATATGTGCTTTTCAAGCACTATAATGATTACCACTACTATTAGGGATATTTATTTGTATATACTAGTGTGTTATTTCTTTGAATGTATATTTGTCTATGATAGATTTAGATATTGTTCTTATAATTTGTCCATATTAATTACTTTGTGCATATATTGATCATCTACTGTATGATCTATTTAAAACTCAAATTTAACCTTACACATACACGTATTTATTATTAACTATCAAACATAAACTCGTTTCAGTGTGGAGTCTTGAGTGCAAGTTCACATAGTATGTTTATTTCATAGTTGATTTTCAAAAATAAAATACAATAGTAAAAAAAAAAATCTAAAATGCTAAAGTTTCAGAGTTTTTATTTTTCGGTGGTGATTTTTATTTAGTAACATTTTGTAACAAAACCACTAGAAAATGCTATACCAAGAGCATGCTGCATTTAAAAAAAACAGGCGCACAACTACATAACAGTTGCAGAAATGCTTACAACATCACATATGAACTTACCATTTTACTTTTCAATTTTTTTTGCATCTTTTTCTTGTTTTAGTTAAAAGCACATAAAAACTGCCATGTGTTAAGTTGATGGTAATACACTATAGCAATATACTACTTACCATCATGAGATGATCCCTGCAGTTGCTAACCTTCTGTACTGAGTGTTTGTACAACTCTCAGTTGGGTAAAGTTTGAGAAATCCATTTTACTTTATGACCTCACATCAGCACATACTGTACCGTACATAGAGGGGTTATCTTCTGCTCTGTTGTGGGTTAGGAGGACATATGTCAAGGCTGAAGTCTAAATTTCCTCATGACATATCATACTTAGTGTTAGTGGTAAATTTGAGTCAATATATTTCACCTTTATTTATAAAAAAAAATCCCAAATTTATAGAAAACTAGCTGAAGGACCCGGCTTCCCCCAAGTATATTTAATCTATTTCATTTAATGTTTGTGTGTATTGTTAAAAGATATCGAGAGTGACCTCTACAGTGCCCGTCCCTTTAACAGTGACCTCCACAGCAGCCCGCCCCTTAACAGAAACATCCACAGCACCCTCCCCTTTACCTGTGACCTCCACAGCAGCTAGGGTGGCCACTGTCTTCAGCCCAGAAAGCCAGACCTCACCGGTCATTCCCCCAAACGTGAAGCAGCGCCCCCGGTCCCCATTAAGCCACACCACTAAACATGAGACCACGCCCCCTGGCTCCATGAAGACACGGAGGAGAAGCTGTCTGAGCATGAGCTACTGAAAGGGTGGACATCCCTATGTCCGCCAGGCACTGCACCGGATGGAGGACAGGGAGCCAGAAAACCAGACTGCCCAGCCTGAAGCCAGATATCTGGCCACCCTAACATCAGCCTGCCCCTAGGGTGGCCAGAGGTCCGGTTTTAGGCTGGACAGTCTGGCTTTCAGACTCCCTGTCCACCGTCCGGCGCAGGGCCTGGACAGACACAGGGATGTCCACCCTTTCAGTAGCTCACACTCAGAGCTTCTCCTCCGTGTCTTCATGGGACCAGGGGGCATGGCCTCATGTTTAGGGGTGTGGCTTCATGGGGACCGGTGGCATGGCTTCACGTTGGGGGAAGGCTGGACATTCTGGCTTTCAGACTCCCTGTCCTCTGTCACGCACAGGGCCTGGATGGACACAGGGATGTGCAGTCTGAGCATGAGCTGCAGGGAGAAATTCACCCTACCTCCCTTCCCTGCAGCTGACAGAAGTGATTGATGATGAGTTAGTCTAAAACATGAGTTATATTTATGGTAACCGGAATACCCCTTTAACAATGTCATCCACAGCGCTCTGCCCCTTTAAAGCAGACCTACAGCAGTGAACTGGCTAGGTTGTTATGGAAACCTGGTGTACGTGGAGACTAACTGCTTGTGAGCTTCTATTGGCTGATAAGGGTCATGTGACCAGGCTTCTATTGGCTAATGCATTTTTTGGGAATATTTCAGGAACAGTACGTCCTGGAGAGCTGAGACCCGTTCTAAAACCTTCCCGGACACCTGATGTACCTGTGTTCCAAATTTCGTGATTGTAGCTGCGACGTTACGGATTCCTTTAGCGGACACACACACACACATGCACACATACATACACTTAGCTTTATATATATAATTTGGAAAAATTCACTTAAATTAAGAACTGGAGCCAGAAAGGTCACAGTGGACCTCCCTCTGTCAGAACTCCTTCCTGAAAGTAATCAATCTTTGCTACCACCACTCGTCATATCATCTAACACCTAAGTACACTACAGCTGCTAGCATTCACAGGGTTAATAAATCAATCTAGGTAACGCTTCTTCTAAGGTCGTGTAATTGACTTGAAAGGCTCTTATTGCAGTGAAAGTTTTAATATTAAAAAAGACAATGAGGTTATTATAGAAATATATAACATAAAATATACAGACATATAAACACAGTGCAAAATAACAGTTTGTAAAATAAAAGGGATAAAAACAAATCTTAATATGTTACACGACGGTTAAGTCCGGTTGCCTGGGGAAGCAGAAATATCAGTCAGTCCATCAAGCTGGTGATCCCCAAAGAAATGACCGTTTGTTTTGCTTCATGCATGTTTTAAAAAGGGTCAGTATCATACACCCCCCTCCCCATCTATGATATCAGAGGAGGCCAGGGAGTATGGTAATGACCTTTTATGACATTTTTTATGACCACTTGCTGGAAACCAAGTCTGCCTCAAAATCTTTTTACAGAAATATCTTACAGAAATATTCACTTTAGCAATTTCATATTACCCTCATCCACTCCATTTGAATGTCCCGCACGCGTACATACTAAACATGGTGGAGGTAATGGCAGGATTGCTGTAGTTATCTAAATGCTCCCTGTTATTGAGCTGAGTAACTCAGAGCTGGCCTGAGTTCTCAGGAGGAACCAAGTGGCTCAAATATAGATTTCTCCACTTATTTCTTCCATGAATATTGCAAGATTGCCTTTTCCTGACCCCTCTAACGGTTCCGGTCTGTATCACACCTGTATCTGACATCTTCACACTTTATGATCGAGCACCAAAGTGCACTGCTCAGGTGCTCTGGTAGAACACTTGGTGATGCTCGAGTGCTCTACAGAGCACCCTAGCACAATGTAAGTCAATGGGAGAAGACCAGGCACCCCCTGCTCGGATGAGGGGAGGGTGTCGGGTTCATAGGAAAAGGTCAGAATCGCAAATTCTCGTCTTTCACTCATTAAAGTATGCTAATTAACTGAATTCGTATGCATTAACACACAATGCGTAGCATTATCAATGCTAATATTACGCATTGTACGCTGATGCGTACAAATTTGTATGCTAATGTTACACATTGTACGCTAATGCGTACAAATTTGTATGCTAATGATACGCATTGTATGCTAATGATACGCATTGTATGCTAATGCGTACAAATTTGTATGCTAATTTAACATACAAATTTGTACGCATTACCGTACAATGCGTAACATTAGCATACAAATTCATACTCATTAGCGTACAATGCGTAGCTTTAGCATACAAATTTGTACGTATTAGCATACTCGAGCATCGCACTCAAGCACACATGGTGATTGGCCGAACACCGAGCAGACCCAAGCGTAGGCATGCTCGACCGAACAGCGAGTTCGGCCTAGCATGCTCGCTCAACACTAGTCTCTGGTTTTCTGTGTTGTTCCATCTTGCTGATTTTTATTGCTGCAGTCTCCGGCCTGGATAGACCTGGAAAAAGCGATGACCTCCTACTGGAATGACCTCCTAACAATAATTTTAATATCTGGATACCACCACACCACACCACCACAGGGCTTATATAGTAGAAACCTACGCATAAATTACCCCATTTTAAAACCTACTCCCCGCAAATTACTCAAAACGCATTTTACAAACTTTTTTTTAACCCCTTTAACCCCTTTTTTTTAACCCCTTTTTAGAAGAATTTCACTCTGTGGTTGTAAAGTGTTGTATGTGTACACAGCAGAGCACAAAAAGGAAGTTTATAGAATATATGGATTTTTTTAAAGGGATAATTTTAAATGGGTTGTCCGAGTTATGAAAAAAAATATAGTACTGTAAATCTGATGGGCAGCAATATATAACTAAATTAACCACTTCCAGTCTGCCCATTGACTATAAACGTCCTTGTAGTAGATCTCTATCTCTGAATGGACGTTTTAAAATGTCCTTGAGCTTTCCCCCTGTGTTCAGCACCTGTACATAGAAGCTCCATGACTCAGCTGCCTCCTGACAGCCAAGAACATGGAGCTTTAACCTGAGACCTTTTTTCCTGGCCTCCAGGCTTTTGATCACTCTGACAAGCTGTCAAAGCCATCACAAATGCTTGTACTATCTCCCTCTCATTACTGCCGGTCACAGAGAAGTTTACAACCACATATGGGGTGTTTCTGCAAACTTCAGAATCAGGAAAATAAATGTTCAGGTTTACCCTTGCTATCTTATAGGAAAAATGAATTAAAAATTGAAAATCTGCAAAAAAATATATTTATTTTTAAATTTCACCTTCCTTCTGTTTTAATTCTTGTGGGAAATCTAAAGGGTTAACAAACTTTGTAAAAATCAGTTTGGATTACATTGGGGGCTGTAGTTTCTAAAATATGTTCATTTATGGGAGGTTTCTATTATTTAAGCCCCTCAAAATCACTTTAGAACTGCAAAGGTCCTTTAAAATTAACTATTGGAAATTTTCATGAAAATCTTAAAAATTACATCTAAAATATGTATATCTAAAATAAAAAAAAATCTATATTTCCTCATTTCCCTGGTTCTTTTCTGGCCTTTGTTTACCTGCAGTAATAACAATCTCTGCCCCAGCCCTCTTCCTGCTCTGCAAAGGGAGTGAATACAAGTGCTGCCCTGAGTGACATATCTGCAGGAATACTCAGCAGCATGTTGTATGTGTAGGACTACAAGTCCCAGCTGTACAATTACACAGCTGATACACACAGGATCTTGCCCCTACCTTTCTTGTGCAATAATTTGCAGATCTCCTCCAGATCAGCTCTAGTCAGCTCTGTGTCTGTAGGATGAGGTGAACAGATCCTGTGTGTCTTTATTGTTTGCAGCTGCTGTTGTAAAGCCTTGAGTGTGTTCTGACTGAAGGGGTTAATGTTTTATCTGAAAAAATCTAGGGAGAGAGCAGATAGCAGACCAGCAGAGCAGGGGGGCGTGGCCAGCACAGTGACGTCTCGTGTACAGACTCTTATCTGCTTGTGCACGAATACAAGATTAGCAGGGAGGAAAGCTGACATCACAGGTCATGTGACCCTGAGTGAAATCTGAGAAACCAGCAAGTTTAGAAGCAGAAAGTGTATGGAAAAACTGTTGTATTTGACTAGTTAGAAACATACAAAGGACAAAAAAATAACTCAGACAACCCCTTTAAGTTGCAATATCCCATTTGAACACTTCCTGATGAACCCCTACCCCTACAGTAGAAACTCTCAAAAAGTGACCCCATTTTGGAAACGTCAGCATAAAGTGACAGTTTTATTGGTATTATTTTAGGGTTAATGTGATTTTTGATCTCTCGATATGCTTTTTCTGAGGCAAGGAAACCACAAAATGCCTCTTGTGGCACCGTTTTAAATCTTTTGTTCTTTTACGGAGTTCTCCTGACAGGATATGTGGTGTTTTTATACAGCAGGTTGATACGAATGCAATGATACCAAATATGTATATTTTTATATTTTGTTTCCGTTTTATGCAATAAAGCATTTTTAGAAACTAAAATCATGTTTTTGTGCAGGTTGTTATGAACGCTGCAATACCTAATATGTCTACTTTTTAAAATTTATTTAAGTTTTACACAAAAAAATGTTTTTGAAAAAAATCATGTCTTATTTAGGGGCTTATTTTATGGAGGATGAGGTGATGGTTTGATTGTTACTGTTTTGGAGGTTGCATATGTCTTATTGATCGCTTGGTATTGTTGTAATGTAAGGGGACAAAAATGCATTTTAGGCACAGCTTATATTTAGCTTTTTAGGGCATTCATCTGAGGGGGTAGAAAATGTGATATTATTATTGAGCAGGAAAAAATAAGTACTGCATGCAGGACTTTATTTGCCTGTATCACAGTATTTGGTCAGTATTGTTAGGACAGAAACATGGTGATGGAAGAGATAACATGTGATGGAAATATTTGCATGTCTTCTGTGTTTTGGACCCACTCCTGCTTTTAGCTTACAAGTCATGATCAAATCCTGATGCAAAATACTGACCGTGTGATAGAGGTCGTATGGATGATCAAATGATAGGACATGGTTATTTTATTTTTTCTGTTCTTCACTGATTCATAGCCACTAGAATGGGGGTTGCATGGGAGGAGGGGGTTATGAAGAGGTTCCTCAGGGGGGCGCCTTTCAAAAATTTGCTGTGGGGCCCCATCATTTCCAGCTATGCCACTGGCTGGGCAGGAAATCTTGCTCAGGGTAAACTTGGTCAGTTGTGGCTACAATTCAAGTTTGGCTGTCCAGTAGTTCAGATGTCTTGCAGTTGCGTAGAAGACTTCAGGAACAGGGTAACAACCAGATTGAAGGTGTGCACCATGCAGGGCGCATGGGTCAGCCTTTCCTGACACAGCATAAATAGAATATCATTATCGGTGACCATGGTTCCTATCTCCAGTTGGCGAAGAGACAGCCAGGATTTGATTTCTTACATAGGTAGTATCCGGGAGACCTCTGAGCTGTGTCTACAATGGAGGCTGAGGACAAGGTGGAGGATGAAGAGGCAGAGGAGGACATTGGTGCAGAAATCCCATGATTACAACATAGAGGCGGCATTGCCATCACCTGGCCAAGTAGTTGGTGTGCCTGGGCTGGAACAACATTTACAGAGTGAGCTGTGAATGACATATGTTGTCCTTGACCATAATCACAACTCCAGCACTGGCATGAACTCTACTAGACACCGAGAGGCCCAAGGACTGGCCCACCTTCTACTCAATGTATATGTACAGGGCTGGTACAGCTTTTTATGAAAAGTAATGTCGGCTCACGACTCTCCCCCTTGGGTGGGCACAAGTGTCATCGCCACTCTAGAGATTTACTTTCATCTTCTTTGTGTGGTGCCAAATCAATTAGAAGTATAAGCTCTCATACAGATTCACATAAACACCAGACGATTGGTATTGTATGCAAAAATTTCTCTGTTTTATTAAATATATATTGTCTTTTATAGTAGGCATGAGTTAGACAGAGGTAATTGGCTCCTTGACTAAGATGGGAGTGTTTCTATAACTTTAGTCCTGAGTTTATTAGTGTATTTAAATGCTGCAAATTAACTTTCATCCTCCTCCAACAGTGATTTTGAAACAAAGAGAAAGATCGTGCAGCTTATATAGCTAATTAGCTGCCCTCTAGTGGTCAAGTATAACCAATACAGGATTTACACATTTTATACAAAAATCCCCCCTTTTTGCGGGCAATAGGCAGAAGGTGAACAGACAAAGTGAGGTGATTTCACAAAGCCCTAAACAGCGATGTGCTAGACTTTCTTCCCCAACTCCCTTTTGGGTTTGCCTTCACCTTGTCCTATTTGCCCAACAACCATCAACAGATTTTTGCTTGCTTCAGAACGGAATTGCATTCTTCAAATAATTGTTCAGAATAGTCATTGTCTTTGACGGGGTCACAGTGCATATACATGGTATTTGAGGGCATGGACATATTATGAATCTTTAAAATAATTTTCCTAAAAACAGGGGACTATACAACACCCTATTAGTGTTTGCTAAAAGAATCTTATTTGATCTTCCCTGATCTGAAGATGATGAAATATTTAGACTTAAGAATACTGATTACATGTAATAATAATATAATAATTATCTTTATTTATATAGTGCCAACATATTCTGCAGCTCTTTACAGTTCAGGGGTTCATGTACAGTCATAAAACACATAGCAACAAACAAGTCAATTATTACAACAAGAGGAATGAGGGCCCTGCTCGCAAGAGCTTACAATCTATGAGGGGATAGGGGGTGACACAAAAGGTAGAAGTACTTGTTTTGTACAATAGTCCAGCCATCTTGGGAGAATTGGGGAGCAGATATAAAGCCGCATGAGCCGGTCAGCAGCCATATATGAAGTGCTTCTGGGTGTGGTGGAGGATCAGGTTCAGGGAATGATAAATGGGGTATATGGAGAGGAGTTAGATCTGGGGAGGTGATAGGCCACCCTAAAAAGATGTGTTTTTAGGGAGTGCATAATGCTGTGTATGTTGTGATTTAGCCTGATTTCTTGGAGTGGGGCATTCCACAGAACCAGTGCAGCTCAGGAGAAAACTTGGAGCCGGGAGAGAGAGGTTTAGATTTATGTGGAAGTCAGTCGTAAGTCATTGGTGAGCACGGGTGAGGTGGTAGACAAAGATAAGAGAGGAGATGTAGGGGGTGTGCAGTGCTGTGGAGAGATTTGTGGGTGAGGACGAGCAGTTTAAATTGGATTTTATACTTTATGGTCAACCAGTGCAGTGGCAAAGGGCGGAGGCAGATAGGCGACCATGGCTGCTGCATTAAGAATAGATTGGAGCGGGGAGAGTCTGGTGAGGGGGAGGCCAATTAAAAGTGAGTTACAGTAATCAAGATGGGAATGGATCAGGGCAACAATAAGAGTTTTTGTTGTTTCCATAGTTAGAAAGGGGCGGATTCTGGAGATGTTTTTGTCACGTTACTAGTGGTGCAGAACTGGAGTCCAATCGTCAGGACAAGTCCCGGGATGCAAGCGAGACATGACTCCCTGTGTCCGGAGACGCCGGCGCAGTGGGGCTGCGGATGCTGTGCAGGAAGCTGGAGCTCGATGCAGCTTGATATAGCAGAGCCGAGGCAGCGGCGTTCAAGCAGCAGCGTTCGAGCAGGCTGAAGACGTAATGAAGTTGGGGCGTGAAGCAGGATGCACGGCAGGAAGGTATACAGCAAAGCAACAGATAAAGGAACAAACGTGGTAGTGCTTGTTCCAGGGCTAGGATAGCTACTATGCAGGAGCTTAGCAGGATATTCAAGCAATGAAGGTTTGTCCAAACTGGGCTTTTATAGCAACAGCTCATTAGCAATTCAGGCGGGGACATTTAATCAGGCAGCAGGTGTCACACAGAAGTCAGGAGGTTCTTCAAGGCAGATTCTGGGAAAGTTATACCGCAGCACAATAACCCTGTGGTTAGAGCTGCAGCCCGGGAACAGAAGGTTGTGAGTTCAATCCTGACAGTTTTTGAGGTGCAGGTGACATGAGCGGGAGAGAGATTGAATATAGGGTTGAAAGAAAGATCAGTGTCAAACGTCACCCTGAGACATCGGGCATGTTGCCTAGGGGTGATGATGAAGTCGCACACTGAGAGTGAGATATCAGGTTTAGGTAGGTTAGTAGACAAAGAGAACACAAGAAGTTCAGTTTTTGAAAGATTTAGTTTCAGATAGAGAGAGGACATGATATTAGAGACAGTGGACAGACAGTCACTGGTGTTCTGTAATACAGCAGGGGTGATGTCTGCGGATGAAGTAAATAGTTGTGTGTCATCAGCATAGAGATGGTACTGGAAACCAAGTCTGCTGATGGTCTGTCCAATTGGGGCTCTGTACAGAGAGAAGAGGAGAGGGCCTAGGACTCAACCCTGAGGAACTCCAACAACGAGGGGGAGAGAAGTGGAGCCAGCGAATGATGCACTGAAGGAGTGACCAGAAAGATAGGAAGAAAACCAGGAGAGGGCGGTGTCCTTTAGGATGGATTGGAGCATAGTGAGTAGGAGATGGTGGTCTACAGTGTCAAAAGCTGCAGAGAGGTCAAGGAGAATGAGCATAGAGTAGTCACCATTGTGTTTTGCTGTCAGTAGGTCATTTGTCACTTTGGTGAGGGCAGTTTCTGTCAAATGTAGGTGGCGGAAAACAGATTGTAATGGATCAAGGAGAGAGTGATCAGAGAGATAGTGGATGAGGTGAGAGTAGACCAGACGCTCGAGGAGTTTAGAGATGAAGGGAAGATGGAGACTGGTCTGTAGTTAGTTGTACAGGATGGGTCGAGAGATGTTTTTTTTATTAACGGAGTAACAAGAGAGTGTTTGAAAGAGGAGAGGAAGATACCATAAGATAGGGAGAAGTTGAAGATTTTTGTTAGGCGAGCCAGAGAAAGAGACTGGAGTAGGTGTGATGGAATGGGGTCAGAGGTGCATGTGGTAGGACGAGAAGAGGAGAGGAGCCTGGAGACTTATTCTGTGATTGGCTCAAGTGGACAGTGAGCAAGAGGAGATGTGGGGGGAGGAGTTCAATAGAACTTAATGGTTGAGAGCTGATTTCATGATGGATATGTTCTATTTTCTCTGTGAAGTGGGCGGCTAGGTCTTCAGCAGTGAGGTCTGTGGGTGCCTGAACTTTAGGACTGAGGAGGGAGTGGAAAGTGTCAGAGTTTTTTTGGGTTGTTGGACAGTGAGGAGATTAGGGTGATTAAGTAAGTCTGTTTAACGAGGTTGAGGGCAGAGTTATAAGTCCATAGCATGAATTTGTAGTGGTGGAAATTCTCTGGTGTGCAAGTTTTCCTCCATAGGCGTTCAGCACTCCTGGAGCAACGCTGGAGGAAGCGAGTTTGTGGTGTAAGCCAGGGTTGTTTTGGTCTGTGTTTGAAGGTTCTGAGGGTAGGGGGTGCTACTTTGTCCAGGGTGCTTCTTAGGGTGTTGTTGCAGTGATTTACATCCACATCAGGGCAGAATAGGGAAGAGATTGGGGACAATGATGCAGAGTGTCTGTAAGTGTACGAGGGTCAATGGCCTGTAAGTTTCTGTGCGTATGATAGGTAGGGGTGTGCTGGGATGGGTACAGATTAGTGAGAGTGAAGGAGAGGATGTTGTGGTCAGAGAGCGGGAGAGGCGAGTTATTAAAGTTGGAGATTGAGCAGAGCCAGAAGAAAACCAGGTCAAGTGTGTTACCATCTTTGTGTGTCTGAGAGTTAGAAAGTTGAGAAAGGCCAAGAGAGGAGGTTAGAGACAGAAGCTGGGAGGCAGATGGGGAAATGGGTCCGTTTATGGGAATGTTGAAGTCTCCCAAGATAAGAGTTGGTATTTCTGAGGACAGGAAGTGTGGCAGCCAGGTGGCAAAGTGGTCCAGGAACTGGGTGGGTGAGCCAGGGGGATGGTATACAACCGCTACTCTTAGGGAAAGGGGATGGAAAAGTCTGAGGGTGTGGGCCTCAAAGAAAGAGAATGAGAGTGATGGAACTGGGGGAATGACCTGGAAAGTGCATTGTGGCGACAGGAGTATGTCGACACCACCACCATGTCTGTTCTCAGGTCTGGGGGTATGGGAGAAGTGTAGGATGCCATAGGAGAGAGCAGCAGGGGAAGAAGTGTTGTATTCCTGAATCCAGGTTTCAGTGAAGGCCAGCAGGTTAAGAGAGTATACATGTATATCAGTTTGTTTTGTACATTATCTTTATATAAATGTCTGACTTGTATAGAACTATAAAACAAATACACACCAAATATACAGACCAAATATTAACCTTACTAACAATACACAGTGCAAAATCCCAAAACCATTAACCTTGAACCAATTAGCTGATATTGCTAAACCTTATTAAAACCTTCAGTCCCTTTAACCTTCTGATCATCTTTGGAGTGATCTTTTCGAAATCATGTTTTACTTACATCAGGCCAGAGGAATCTATATAATGACAGCAAACATAACTCTGGCAACATACTGTATCCCTGATAAAAAATACAGGGCGCATCTTCTCCAAAATTCCTCAACTCCTAGTATGGAGTTAATTATCCTCCTCTGGAAAATTCAATACCCACCTTTAATTTGGATAGCCTGTCTTTTTAATCGTATTCTTTACTTATCTGGGTTCATCTCATTTCTATTATCTGCCATTATAAGATTCACCTTCTTCAGATACCTACCATTCACCAGACATGCCTTGACCCATTACTATAGGCACAAAACTGGTATTTACCCACTTATTCACATTGTATTCATTATACATTCCAGCAATGTGTTGTCATCAGCTTCTCCTCAGGAACTGTAATGGAAAACATAAGAGTGGAAACATTTGAAGTTTGTACATATCAAACAATCAAATTAATAATTTTCACAGTCACCATACGATAAGTCTCTTGTCCCAATTGTCCTTTAAACTTTATAAGTCCAATAAGCAGCACAATGCAGAATCTGAAGACTCTCATCATGGTGTTTCCCGTTAGTTACAGATGTATTCAAAATGGTTGGTGTGTCTTCATGTTGGTTCTCCTTCAAACACTTCACTAATTTTGAAGTGGTTAGCTGCTCTTGGAAGTCACCATCACATCTGGGATTCAAACTTTTCCTTATGCCTCACAAGCTCAATCACCAGGTCTAACAGAATGGTAAATCCAGATCTGGGAGTGAATCACTCACTTAGTTATCTACAAAAATTAGCTGGTTTTGTAGGACTCCCATACAGATGTCATGTAGGACTCCCATACAGATGTCACACTAGCATCTTGTCTCCACTGTTCATCTCTAAAAGAATTATAACTGTATTATAGACCTCCACAAACTTTGTCTAAGACCACAACCTGTCTCCTGACGAGTACAGCCTGTATCATGTACAAAGAATAGCCTACTTCCCCACTTTGGTATTTCTGATCCTCATGGGTCAGAAGCTACAGACCATAACATTAACACTATTATTAGGATCCAAAATACAGTATCTGGACCTGTAGGAGATCATATAGACCTGTCCTAGATAATATAGCCCAAGAATATCTCATATGGTAACAAGATGTTTTTCTGAGACATGATCCTTACTGAATACAGGACTATGGAGAAAAATTCTATGCAAGTCTTTTTTCCCTTTGCCTTGATCTTCTGATAACATTTCATTATTCTATCTTTCCACTATACCTAATGTTTCCATAATTTAATGCATTACTTCTCCTTTGAAACAATTTTCCTTATTACAATCCGCCATCTCTTGGAATCTCATATCTGTATAGCACCTCAGCCACTATCTTCATAGCTGTAGCCTTTGCTGTAGCCTAGGCCAGGTCTTTGAATATCCGGGAAAGAGATCAATACAGACAAGGACATATTCACACTGTTCTACCTTTGGTGACTGAATGTAGCTCATCTGCAGTCTCTGAGTATGATGACCTGGGCATAAGCCACCCTGGAACTCCCATTGTTCTCCCATCATTATTATAATACACATTGCTCAATCTTGACCTAACCTGGTGGCAGCATTGTGGAACCCAGGAGCAATCCGCCACTGAGCCAAATGACACATTCTCTCTCTTGGTCTACTGGCCCTAAACCAGCCTGTTTCACATAGACTTCCACTTAAAGCAGGCTTCCGGTAATCGCTTAGTGTGAGCTTGAACTTTAACCACCTTTTTCTTCTCAGGTAGCATCAGGGCAATCATCTTTGACACACTCAGCATTCATTATTAATGGGCTTAAACATGGATCCAACAAAATCTCTGCTCATCCAGATTAGACCATAATAATGAGTGATACCGAAGGAACATCGGGTATCTATATTAATTGTTAGCAGTCTTACCCTCATCTTACAAACCTCAGCGAGTGTCTTCAGCTCTGCCTCCTGCACTGACATTGCTGGATGGAGTGGTTCTTACTTGACAACATCAGTGTCCGGTCTTCTTACACGTTCACACAGTGTGCAGTCTGACATTCAGCATAAACCACTCCTGTCTTCCAAATAAGTGGACTGTTCTTTGTAGTCTAAGGGCTTGTTCATATCACTATTATGGATTCCGTTATAACTGAATATAACGGAATCCATAAGATGGAAATCAAAACGGAAGCATTTAGAGGCATTCTGTTTTGATCCGTCATAATAGAATCCTATGGGCAAGCATAACGAATCCATCTGGTTTTCATTATGCTGGATGGAAAAAAAGTCTTGTCGACAGGACAACAGGTTATATATATATATATATATATATATATATATATATATATATATTAGAGATGAGCGAATCATGCAAAAAATTATTCGCCGAACTTTTCCTAAAATTCGTATATTCGACAAATAGATTTGTTGTATTTGCGTACAAAATATACGTTATTATGTGCTATTAGCGAATATTCGCTCACTAATAACGAACGTTCATTTTTCAAAAGGTACGCAACTTTATACGCTTTTAATCTATACACTGTTGCGTATGAATATAAGTCTCGCGAATACACGCACAACGCTAGGTCGTGGCGTACGAACCTCAGAGTCAGAGCGAATTTTGCAAGATGGCAACGGCAAGCAGGCATTCGTGTCCATTCAGCTCTGAAGAGCTAAAGTACATGGTCCAAAAGATGGACAAGCTGGGCTATGATGGCAGTGGCACCCATCAACACCCACACCAAGAAAAAAATCAAATAGTGGAGCGGGTGATACAAGGCCTGCGACATCACTGTCAGAGTGAGCGGACCCTGGGCCAGGTCCAGAGGAAGTGGTCAGACCTCAAATTGAAGTGCCCAGAGCGGCTAAGGCAGATCCGGGATGAGATACGAGAGGGTGAGTAACCAAAAATATTTGATAAGTAACATGTTCAAAAATTAGTTTACTGTCTGTATTGTATATGTACCAGTGCCATTAAAGAAAACCGTATAGGACAACGTGGGAGTGCGTAGTGCGCTGCAGCAATTTTCTTTCATGCTAGGCCACGCCTCTAACTCCACTCAAAGGCTAGGGCTACACAACGACATTTGTCGTGCGAGATTGTGTCGCACCAATGTTGTGCGACAATTTTTATAATGGAAGTCTATAGTGTCGCACTGTGACATGCGACATGCGACATGCTGTGACTGGGACACCCAGGATGGGTTTTTCTGCGACTGTTGTGTCGCAGTCGCAGCATGTCGCATGTCGCAGTCGACACCATAGACTTCCATTCTAAAAATTGTCGCGAACACTGTCGCGAGTGTAGTTGTGCACTATGTGTCGTGCGACACATGTCGTCGTGTAGCCCTAGCCAAACAAGTGAAGGTATTCTCAGATACGTGCCCCTTCCCAGTAATTTGCCTTAGGCTACATTCACATATGTGGCATTGATCTGGCAGGCTGTTCCACGGTATTTGTCCTGCCAATTCCCGGCGTTCTTGCGGATAGCGGTCGAATCAGCACCGTCCCCCATTATTGTTAATGGTGCTGGCCAGGGGCGCACCTCTAATGAGGCAAAGTGAGGCGGCCGCCTCAGGCGGCGCCATTTAGGAGGAAAGGGGGGGCGGCAATTTTTTATTTTAAATTATTTTTATCTCCCGGGCGGCTGGGCCCGGTTAGTGGTGCTGTCGGAGGCTCGGAGCTCAGCAGCGGCGCACGCACGCTCACCTGTAATGAGTGGTGAGGCGGCGCCATGTCCGGCTCCGGTGGGCGGCGCACTGTTGTGACGTGGGCGGCGCGATGACGTAATCGCGCCGCCTGCGCCGTTCTTTAGGACACCGCCCGGAGGGGAGACTTTGCCAGCCGCCATCTGCCAGCCTCCAACCGCCAGCGCAGACAACTTGGACACCAGCAGCCAGCCAGGACAAGTGAGTATAATTCATAATAGTAAAATAATGTTATGTGTGGTTTTGGCTTTTTTTTTTAGGTGTAGGGCTGTGTGTGCTTCATGAACCTGAAAGTACACATCTGGATGACTGGATCTGGTCAGCATCTTTTGCCCCCCCTCAGACCAGGGTCTTGTGCCCCCCCCCCTCAGATCAGCCCACCCAGCCAATGTAAAAAAAACATACTTACCTGTTCTGCGCTGGCGCTGCCATCAGGTTTCCCGCTCCACTGTCTTCCCTGCCGGCACGCACTGTGTCCTGACGCAGCGTCAGGTCATAGTGTGCGCCGGCAGGGAAGACAGTGGAGCGGGGAGCCTGATGGCAGCGCCAGCGCAGACAAGGTCGGCGGCACAAGACGCTGGTCTGATGGGGGCACAAGACGCTGACCTGAGGTCTGATAGGGGCACAAGACGCTGATCTAAGGTCTGATGTGGGCACAAGACGCTGACCTGAGGTCTGATGTGGGCACAAGACGCTGATCTGAGGTCTGATGGGGCACTAGACGCTGATCTGGTCTAATGTGGGAACAAGACGCTGATCTGAGTCTGATGGGGGCTAGACGTGATCTGAGGTCTGATGTGGGCACAAGACGCTGATCTGAGGTCTGATGGGGCACAAGACGCTGATCTGAGGTCTGCTGTGGGGCACCAAGACGCTGATCTGAGGTCTGATGGGGGCACAAGACGCTGATCTGAGGTCTGCTGATGGGGGCACAAGACGCTGATCTGAGTCTTGATGGGGGCACAAGACGCTGATCTGAGGTCTGCTGTGGCACAAGCTGATCTGAGGTCTCATGTGGGCACTAGA
>ONZH01016282.1:0-107975 GCA_900303285.1 Rhinella marina
GACTCTGGCGCACATGGCTGACTTCATGTTAGGCTGCCTTTCCCGTGACCCTCGCGTTAGAAGCATTTTTGACAACACCAATTACTGGGTGTTCACCCTACTGGACCCCAGGTACAAGCAGAAGTTTTCCACTCTCATTCCTGTAGAGGAAAGGAGTATGAGAGTGAATCAATATCAACAGTCCCTAGTGCACAAGCTGAAACTATCCTTCCCATCTGTATATTGAATGATTACTTTTTGTATTAATGTTCTTTATATTCAATTCACTTATGTCTTTTTGTTTGTATACCTTTCTTTACTCTGCTGTGTTTGTCTCATAGTTGTCTTATCTTTACTATTGTTGACCATACATTCTCTGTGTATCTAATGTCTGGTTTTACATTTATGGCTGTGTCTTGGGCAATTCTCAAACATTGCCTCATCTAAACAATGATTAATGTTAGAAGTGTCCATAGTTAATAAGTAGTTACCTAGGGTATTTAAAGTGAGTGACTATGAGCCCAAAGGAGGGGTCCATGGAACATGCAGATGTTCAGGAGTGACATGACTGCTCAGGTGTAGCCATGTCAAGAAGTCAACTACTTTCGCAACCGGGTATCCCTGGTGATCCAGTGGAGGGCCTTCCCCCGGACAGATGTATTTTTAACTCATAGCTAAGTATACCTTTTGGTTTTATCGTGTTTATTGTACTTGTTATGATTCTTGTTTACTTTACTTGTTTCTTCTGTATTTTTGTTTATCATTTAAGTAAACTATATCTATTTTCACTTAGCTATTGTGTGTGGACCTATTTATTCTCGCATCATAGAATTCACAGTAAAACACCATCTGACACCGCTAGCGGCAGAGGACGTAGTTCTGTAGGCCAACTCACTGGGGAGAGGAGGGGAGCAGGCAGCTTGTCAAGCACTGGAAGGGGAACACTCTCCAAGGACTTTGCAAGTTTTATGGCACCCCAGCAAGACTATGTCACCCGTCCCCCAGTAGGGGGGAGCTGTTCAGAAAGATGGTGAGGGAGTACCTAGGTGACCATACCAACATCCTGCTTGATCACTCTGCTCCATACAACTACTGGGTTGCACAGCTGGACACATTGCCCGAACTGGCGCTGTACGCCTTGGAGGTGCTGGCCTGCCCTGCCGCTAGTGTGTTGTCAGAGCGGGTATTCAGTGCAGCTGGTTGCACCATCACTAATAAGCGTACACGCCTGTCAACTGACAGGCTGACTATTATTGAAATGAATAAAGCCTGGATTTCACCGGAATGCAAATCTCCAGCAGCGGGAAAGCAGCTCAACATGAAGATTCTTTATGTATCCTCTCCTCTCCTCCTCCTCCTCCTCCTTCTCTTCTTACACAAAGGCTGAGCCAACAGGCAATGTTTCTGAGGGCCAACTGGCGCTCTATACAAACTATGTTTACGGAGGGCCACCTACAGGCCCTCTCTCCAATAAATTTTTTAGTGGCGTCAACTACAGACACTCAAAAACAATTTTACAGGAGGGTCAACTAAAGACACTCCAAAAACAATTTTACAGGAGGGTCAACTACAGACACTCCAAAACAAATTTTTGGGAGGCTCACCTACAGCCATTTGACTGCAATCTCAGTCTGACCAAGGCATTGGTGGTGTCACCGCCATGCTCTGTCAGTGTAAAATTTTATGTGCTTCACCTACTACCTGAGTGTAACTTGGTCACTCTGTTGTCACCGCCATGCTGTGTCAGTGTAAAATTTTATGTGCTTCGCCTGCTACCTCAACTAACTTGGTCACTTGTTGGTGTCAACACTAGAGTGCGGCTACTATACCGCACACGACAGAATTGTTCACTGCACTGTAGTATATATAACTGAGAGAAAAAAAGGAATTTTTAGACTGCGGCTATTTTACCGCAAACCACTACATTTTTCAATGGACTATAGTACATATAACTGAGAAAAAAAAACGTAGTCTTTAAATGGTGGCTATTTTACCGCAAAGCACTACATTTTTCAATGGACTATAGTACATATAACTGAGAAAAAAAAACGTAGTCTTTAAATGGTGGCTATTTTACCGCAAAGCACTCCATTTTTCACTGGACTGTAATACATATAACTGAGAGAAAATACGTATTTTATAGACTGACGCTGCTGTGCAGCACACTAGAGAATTGTTCACTGGACTATACCTATAACTGAGAAAAAAACCTATTCTCTAGACTGCGGCTAGTGTATTGCACACCTCACAATTGTTCACTGGACTGTAGTTTATATAACTGAGAATAAAAACGTATTCTCTAGACTGCACTACAGATCCCAGCAAGCCAAGGTACAGCAGCAGCAAAAATGAGTACCGAGAGGACTTTGGGCAATTTCATTGGGGTCTGTGTGGACCATGTGCTGTCCCCTTTCTGCCACCAGTCGCTGTGCACAGTGTGCAGCCAAGATGGCGGTAGCTGCACTACAAGTCCCAGCCAGCAGCCGAGAGGAGGCCAAAAAAAAAAAAAAAGGTCGTTGTAGCCCTTAGAAGGAGCGTTGGGTTCTTTGTGGATGATTCCTGCCTAACCACATTCTAATTTCACGCCCTAACAGTGTGCAGCCAAGATGGCGGTAGCTGCACTACAAGTCCCAGCCAGCAGCCTGGAGGAGACCAAAAAAAAAGGTGCTTGTAGACCTTAGAAGGGCTGTTGGGTTCTTTGTGGGTGATTCCTGCCTAACCAACATCTAAATTCAGGCCCTAACACTCTCTCTGACAGACAGCAGCTCTATCCCTAATCTCATGCAGACGGCGTATGACGCGAGCAGCGCGGGACCAGATTCTTATATTCCCAGGTCATCTGATCTGGCCAGCCAATCCCTGCTATCGACTTGTAGGGGCCCCACGTGATGCTAGGAGGTACCAAAGACTCTCCTGCATGTTGATTGGCTGAAAAAAGGCGGCTAACATGCAGTAAGAGGAAGTTGCCATTTCCTCGAGGATCGCGATATGCTCGTCCGAGTATCGAGCATATGCGAATACACTAATGCTCGAACGAGCACCAAGCTCGGACAAGCATGTTCGCTCATCTCTAGTTACGAAGCAGAAATCTTTTGTAAACAAGTGAAATCTAAGGCCCATAGTTAAACTGGAATTAGATGGCCCATTAATCAGGGATGAACATTCCTACGAACGATCATTCCTGATAATTTGCCTGTCTAAGGCCTTTTTCACACTGTGTGCTGTCCGCATCCGTATGTCCGTTCCGTATGTCCTATTCTTGTCCGTTTTGCGGATAAGGTTACGCATTGTTACAATGGATCCGCCAAAAAAAAACGGATGCCATACGGACGACATCCTTTTTTTTTTTTTTGCGGATCTGCAATTTGCGGACCGCAAAACACAACGTTCGTGTGAAAGTAGCCTAAGGCTATGTCCACATTTCCTTTTTTTCACCGATGTGTGCTGTCTGCATTTTCCACCAACAGTACACGTACCCATTGATTTAAATGTGTCTGTTCACATTTCAGTATTTTTTTACTGACTGCGGGTCAGTAAAAAAAATTCACGGAGACATGCACTACTAGAAGTCTATGGCTATGCCCATAGAAGTCTATGGCTCCATGAAAATCACAGCAACCACGGCAATCAGCCCCAGGCCAATCAGGCTTGGTCCCGGCATCACATGCTTCCTGTCAGTAGGAGGTTTGAACAGGCAGCTGCTGGCAACAGGTCCCTGTGGATGTTTTTCTTAGCGTCACTAGCGTTTATTGTACTATTGTTTGGCTTCCTGGTATTCTGACTGTTGGAGTGTCCCTGACCTTGCTCCTGACTGCCCGTTATTCCTCTGACGTTATCTCCTCGCACTGACCCCATCTGGCATTTGACTCTGTGTTTGTATCATGTGTTGGTTCTGATGTATCTCTCTGGTTTGGACTCCTGCCAGATTTTGACTTATCTTTTGGATTCTAATCCGGTCCTGCTTTTGTTTGTCTGGTTTTGACCTCTTTCTGTCTGACTACTGTTTTACGTCACTCAATTTAGAACCCTGCACCTAATCAAGTCAGGGACCACAGCCAAGTTGTGGGCCGCCATTTCGATTATGCAAGTAGTTCGGGACACTAGTGTGTGTGGAGTACAATGCTGCACTGTTCCCAAACCTACGTGACATACTCATTTACTTTCATTTTGAAAACTACAGGGATCGTTCGATTATAGCTGTGGTCATGGGATCGTGGAAGTTCAGTACCCTGAACTCAACTCAGACAGAGGGCCCCTTCAGAAATCTTCACTAGTCATGTGCCAACACGAAGGGGGCTGTGACAATGCATCACAGCTTAAGGGCTCATTCAGATAGCCATATGTTTTGTTCCCATTCATTTCAGTGGGACTGCAAAAGATGTGGACAGGACACCGTGTGCTGTCCGCATCCGTTGTTCCGTTCCGCGGCGCCGCAAAAAGATAGATCATGTCCTCTGTTTGTCAGTAAAACTTGGCTCCGTGGCCCCATTCAAGTCTATGGATCCGCAAAAAAAACAGAATGCATATGGAACACATTCCGTTTTTTGCAGAGCCGCATTTTTATGGACCGCAAAAAAAAAAGATATGGCCGCCTGAATGAGCCCTTACAGAAAGCCTACAAATTTCAAAGATCACATGACTGCAACTCGAATGGGACAATCCGTTTACTTTTGAAAATGAAAGTTGATTAGTAAGTTCTTTATTTTACATTTTAATAGCACCGCTTATAAATTTTTGTCTTTGCAAAACCCCTTTAGTATCCACTGTGTCCCCAGCAGTGTTTTTACCTATACATAGAGTATTACAAAGATTTCTACATTTCATAAGAAACAATAAAAGTATTAAAGAGACTTTCTGGGGGGCAGATAATAATGACCTACTTCAAAACAAGCCATCAGTATCATGAGTGGGGACCAGCGATCAGCTGCCTGAACAAGCCGCAGTGTGTCCCCTCCAATCTTTACCTGCATGCCGTCTACTTTGTAGTGGAATTGCAGTGTAATTGCAGCTTTCTCTCCTATTCATTTTAGTGGGATGGACAGCTATACAAAGTAGACGGCATGTAGGCAAACATTGAAGTGGATGTAGTGCTGGCACAGGCCCCTTTAAAAAACTGATTGGCAGTGCTGGAGTCAGACCCCCCACTGATTCTATATTGATGACCTATGCTCAGGATATCTGTAGCCGGGATAAACCCCTTTAACTGAGTTGTCTCACTTCAGAAAATGGCATTTTTCATGTAGATAAAGTTAATACAAGGCACTTACTAATGAATTGTGATGTTCATATTGCTTGCTGGATTCATTTTTCATCACGTTATACACTTCTCATTTACAGGGGCTACGGACACCGCCACAGCGCAGATACGCCATTTCCTATAGTGTGCAAGCACAACCACTGCAGCTGGATTGCAGGGTGGTTGTAACCATAGAAACGAGCAGTGTATAATGTGATGGAAAAATGAATCCGGCCAGCAAAGGAGGCGATATGGACAATAACAGTACATTAGTAAGTGTCTTGTGTTAACTTTCTCTACATGATAAATGCTAGTAGCTGAAGTGATACTACCCCTTTAAATATGATTATGCTGCTAGAGCAATATTTAGTATTTATATTAGTTCACAGAACTGTTATATCACAAATCTGTGTAACAAAACTGCATTTTAAACTTCAAAAAGAGAATCTGTTAAGCTCAGAGACATGATATTGTATACTTCATATGCTACTAGTCAACTTTTGTATATTAGAATAAATGGAGAAAAAAAATTGTACATACCTAAAAGAGTCATAGCAACATTAACTCCAAACCAAATTACTAAGAAAGCCCCAGACCAAAACGCTGCAATGAAATAAAAACAAGGTTAAATAATTTATCCTTACAGCCTTACAGCCTGTACATACTGTATACCGAAATGTCACGGGGTCTTACATTCACTGTCCGAATCCATCTTAGGAGAATAAAGTGTCCTGCTGCTGAGCTGAACTGAACAAAGGTTCATTTCCTTGGTGCAATAATTTTATAGCCATTAATTACACTTGATAAGAAAAATGGAAACTCATGAGAATATGCCCACTGTATGAGTAAGAATTAATGCGTCACACTACATAGTACTAAGTATAAAGTTTTCTTGAAAGCAGATCTGGGACAGGGGTGATGCTAGGGTCTCAAAAGATTTGGGGCCCAAGCCCCAATGAATATGGCCCAATTGTCTAAGTCGACCCTCCCCCCGCACACCATTTTACTGTACTTTCTAAACAGCAGCACATACAGTACCTCTCACATCCAGTGCCTCGCAAGTGACGTCTCCTCTGATGTAGATCTTCTCTGTCATCTTCTCCTTTCAGTCTGGACATCTACTCTCAGCTGCACCTCGTCTCTGCAGAGTGTGACACACAGACATCTTAGCTTCATTGCTTTTCTATCATCATCCCCCAACCTGGAGTCCCCACAGTGTTATCCTGCTGCTCACTGTGCTCTCCAATACCCCCAAACACTATTCTGAAGGAAAAATTACTACCATTCATAGTAATAGTGCTCCGCATAGTCCCACCAATAGTAATTCCCTTCTAGATTAGCCTCATTAGTAATACTGCCCCCTTACAGTGCCCCCAACAGTGATAATGCCCACAAGAGTGCCTTCATTAGTAGAAGAGCCCTCCAGTATTAATAATGCCCTCACAGAGCCCCCAGTAGAAATAAGGCCGCCCTGTTGTTCCCCCAGTGGTAATAAAACTCTCTACAGACCCCTCAGTAGTAATAGGGCCCCCCACAGTGCTCTTAGTAGAAATAAGTCTTGTCTATAAGTCCATCCTATAGAGCCCCCAGTAGCGTACCTCCCAACCGTCCCGGATCCAGCGAGACAGTCCCGGATTGCAGTGGCTGTCCCACTGTCCTGGTACGGGGGAGCTATGTCCCGGTCTCTGGCAGCTGTCTCTGCGTCCATAGGACGCAGAGACAGTTGCCTGTTGCAAGAAGAAGCAGTCCACCCCTGCAGCTCTCTCCGTACCTTCATCTGTGCCTCATGTCTGGGCGGGGGGCGGGGCATTGGCTCCGCCCCCTCTAGACAAGAGAATAAGAACTCCTGCTGGTGATTCTGCTGCTAGGAAAAAGGTAAGTATAAGGTTTTTATTTTACTTTTTACTTTCTGTGAGGGGACTGCACTGTGTTTATTATCCCTGTACTGTGACATCACTGTATTTATTATCCCTGTACTGTGACGTCACTGTGTTTATTATCCCTGTACGGTTACATCAGTGTGGTTATTATCCCTGTACAGTAAGGGGACTGGGTGATTAGCTTATAGTGGGTGGAGTTAGGGGTGTGGCCTAGTGCTGAAAAAGTTTGCACAATATGTCCCTCTTTGTCTCTTTAGAAAGTTGGGAGGTATGCAGTAGTAATAAAAACGCCTAATGCCCCTACAGTGTATCCAGGATTTATATCGATCCCTACTGTTATAATGCTTGCTCTGAAGTGCTCCCAATATTTATAATGTCCCCTTTAGTTATATTCCTCCCTTTAATTCCTCAGCCCCTCCACCATACAGTCCCATGTAAATACTATTTCCCTCCACTGTAGACCCCATCCAATATACAGTCCCATGTAAATAACATCCCTCTCTATCTACAGCCCTCTCCAAAATACATTACATTATACATTATCTATCCTTATGTAGCAGACCTCACCACAGCTTCTTCCCCAGGGACTTCTCTTCATTGCTGAGCGCCATTCTCTCCTGCACTGGTCACATGATGGTGACATCATCACAGCCACTGATCCTCAACCACCGATCACATCACATGCACTGATCAGATGGACTATAGAAATACAAAAGTATGGTTGCACAACATGTAATAAGCAATAGGAGTAAAAGTAAATCTGGATATATGTGGCGCTATGCCGACTAAAGATAAAAAAGGAAGTCCTTAGTTACACATATTTGCAAATGCGTGATCATGCCCACTCACCAATCGTCACGGTAACTTCCTGTGGAGTGGGTCCTGATCAGATGGACTGTGATGTCATCTCTTCCAGTGCAGTTGTATCTATCTGGCAGGCAGTACATTCGGGGCCCAGGCCCTGAATGTTTAAGCCTCTTAACGCCCTTGATCTGGGACCAAAAATAAATACAGTGTTCTTGGAATACATGATGAATAGTGTTGAGTGAGGCAAAGCTTTCGAAGTAGAATTCGGTCTGAAGTTTTTGAAAACCTCGATTCGCAACAAAGCCGAATTTCCTTGTGCTTCATAGTAACGAATCAGGTTTTCCTAAAATGGCGGCTGCAAGTGTTACAAAGTGAAAGTAAGCAGCTCAGAAATGCAAGATCACCCATAATGCTATGCAGCCAGCCAATCAACAGGTAGCCATCTCCTGTGATAAAAGCTTCAACCAGCGCGGTCTCTGTCATTGTCCTGTGAGCTGAGCATAGGGAGAGACGTGGCAAGCGCTCATGCGCTGGGGACAGTGTTGCTAAAAACTGGTTTAAAAAGGAATATTGGAGAGGGAGAGTGCAGGGAGATCGTAGGGAGAGTTTTTTGAGACTGTAGTCAGAGCATAGGGAAATAGCAGAGAGACTGCAGGCTGAGTGAAATCATCATGTGCATCACGTTCTAGTGCACTCAAATTCAGAGTTCATCCTTTATTTTAGTGACACAGTTACGTTGTGTCCATATTCCAGGACAGTATAATTTTTTGCCCTGTACATGTGTGCAGTGGACCAAAATTGATAATAGCAAATGCCTTCTGTTAGCTGTTGCGTTATATAGTGTCAGTATTAGGCCACAGTTAAATATTTCACCCTGTACATGTGTGTAGAGGAACTAAATTGATTACAGCGAATGCCTTCTGTTAGCTGTTGCGTTACATAGGGTCAGTATGACGTAACAGTTAAATACTTCGCCCTGTATGTGACGAACCATACCCGCAGCCCCACCCTGCGTGTGCTTACGTGGGGATCATGTGGTACTGTTTAGTCTCTGCCTAGAAACACGTGACGTTCCACGCCCTCTCAGGGTGTAAGGTTACATACGGCACGGTTTTTCACAGACGCCTCCTGTCCACGCGGGCACAGGCAGGCACAGAAAGGGAGAGAGGGTAGCCCACGCGATCCCTGCGTGGTGCTACGCTCACTCACAATCCTGACCAGCTGAGAGACCCTTTTCGCTATCACCAGCAAAACCGAGTCTATCAGCCCAGTAGTACTGCCACCAGTTCTCGTTTGATATAACTCCGGTCCGTTAACGGATTATATCGGGTGAGCAGCCAACCTGGGTAGCATGTAACAATATTACCGAGAATCGAGATACAAGAACAGCACAAGATTAAATTATATATTTAATCGCCTTAAGGGTTTACTAGATATAACTATATAAACAGCAAATGGATACAGCGGTCAGATATGCAAATACAAGTGGTATGGTACAACAGAATTGAACAGAACAATAGTCAGTTACCAGAGAGATGGATAGTCCGTTAAGATGATTTCTGGGTTGCTGTAAGGCCTGGCTGTAATCACATGGGGGGCAGTGATGTCAGCAGCTTGTCCAAGGTCTCTCCAAACACCAATGCTCCAGATGACCCCCCTCCAGAGAAAGACAATGGCTTCTGTTCTCTGGGTCTTTTATCCTGCAGCCGGCCACTCCCCTCCTCTCCCGGGAGGAGTCAAACCCCTGTCCCAGTTCTGGTAGCAGAAAGCTCCACAAAACCAATATGACCCATAGCTCCAGACTGGGAGGTCACAGGGAAAGGGTTCTGGTACCAACTGATCTGCCTGAGATCTGGCTACAGGTGGAGACCAAACACGACACACTTATCAGGTTCCTGCTTGGAGATCTCCGTATCTCCGCTTCCTGACATGTGATCACTAACTTATGGACATGTACCTGTCCCTCTCTGTCCTGCTTTGAAGCCAGGACCCCCTGCGGTGTTTACTCCATCTGCTAGGTGCCAGTAGATGGCTGTGATTAAGTCATGTCTAGCATGGATCATGATTCCTATTATTAAATCATGGCTAATACCTGGATCATGATTCCGTATTCCTCACACTGTACATGAGCACAGTTGAAATAAATTGATTATAGTGAATGCCTTCTGTTAGCTGTTGCATTACATAGCGTCAGTATGAGGCAGTGGTTAAATGCTTCACCTTGTACATGTGTACACTGGAGCGAAATTGATTATAGCGAATGCCTTCTGTTAGCTGTTGCGCTATATAGCGTCATTATTAGGCCACAAATAAATATTTTTCCCTGTAAATGTGTCCACTGGAACTAAATTGATTATAGCTAGTGTTGAGTGAATCGAAGTTGACGAAGTGGAATGAAATTCAGGAAAATTTTGATTCATCACAAAGCCGAATTTCCTCATGCTTCATGGTAATGAATCTGATTTTTTCTACAATGGTTGTTATACATGTTACAAAGATGAAGTAAGAAGCCCAGGAATGAGGGATCACCCATAAGGCCGTGCATCCAGGCAATCAGCATATAGCCAGCCCCTGTGATGTTTTTTTTTTTGTGGGGTTTAATATAATCAGGCTATATATATATATATATATATATATATATATATATATCTCTATCTATCTCTAAATAGTCATGAAGTCAATTAAGTATTTCTCCTACAAAACTATTGCAATAATACAAGTTTTGTTATACACATTTATTTCCTTTGTGTGTATTGGAACGACAGAAAAAAAAAAATGTTGGCACCTTTTCAAAACTGTGGGTGAACAACTTTGTTTCAAGCATGTGATGCTCGTTCAAACTCACATGTGGCAAGTAACAGGTATGGGCAATAAAAAAAATAAATAAAATAAAATCACACCTGAAACTAGATGAAAAGGGGAGATAGTCACTCAATCTTTGCATTGTGTGTCTGTGTGTGCAACACTAAGCGTGGAGAACGGAAAGAGGATAAGAAAACCGTCTAAAGACTTCCAGTCCATCTCCAGAGATTTTGATGTTCTTTGTCCACTGTGAACAACATAATCAAGAAGCTTACAACCTATGGCACTGTAGCTAATCTCCCTGGACATGGACGGAAGAGAAAAATTGATGAAAGGTTGCAATTAGAGATAGTCCAAATGGTGGATAAGCAGCCCCAATCAACTTCCAAAGAAATTCAAGCTGTCCTGCAGGTTCAGGTTGCATCAGTGTCAGTGCGGACTATCCATTGACATTTGAATCAAATTAAATGCTATGGCAGGAGACCCAGGAGGACCCCACTGCTGACAGACATAAAAAAGCTAGACTGCAGTTTGCCAAAATGTATGTGAGTTAGCCAAAGAGAAAATATCTTGTGTATAGATGAGACCAAGATAGAGTTTTTTGGTAAAGCACATCATTCTACTGTTTACCAAAAACAGGCCTACAAAGAAAAGAACGAAGTACCTACAGTCAAATATGGTGGAGGTTCAAAGATGTTTTGGGGTTGGCTTGCTGCCTCTGGCCCTGGGTGCCTTGACTGTGTGCAAGGCATCATGAAATCTGAAGATTACTAAAGAATTTTAGGTTGCAATGTAAAGCCCAGTGTCAGAAAGCTGGGATTGTGTTCTAGGTCATGGGTCTTCCAGCAGGACAATGACCCCAAACATACTTCAAGAAGCACAAATGGATGGGAACAAAGCACTGGAGAGCTCTGAAATGGCCAGCAATGAGTCTGGATCTAAATCCCATTGAACACCTGTGGAGGGATCTTAAAATTGCTGTTGGGAGAAGGCACTCTTCAAATATGAGAGACCTGGAGCAGTTTGCCAAAGAAGAGTGGTTCAAACGTCCAGTTGATATTGATATCAGTTATTTCTTCCAAAGGGTGTGCAACCAAATATTAGGTTGAGGGTACTTTCACACGAGATGGGGATGGAAGGGCGGTGGAATGAAACACATCCTGATTGTACATATATTGTTCTTGTATTTACTTTTTATAGAGATTATATCTCCACGTCTCATGCTCTGTGATTTGTGCCTGACTCTCAAATGTTAAACTTGTATCACATATTTCAAAAACTCCAATAAAGACATTAAAAAAATCAGCATTTTATGTCTGTTTTGTAGGCTCATAATCTCATTCTGATTGGAAACTATTAATGCACAAACAAAAAAGCAGAGGAAGCATACCAATTAGTGCAAAAACAGTGTCCTTTTAATCCATTATTAGTAGTCGTCAGGTGACTGACAAACCATAGTCATGCTACTTTTCTGCTAATCCTTAGCCTTTTTCATGCTCGAAATGCCTTTTTTCTGTTCCAAAAAAAGGAAATATTAAAAGGAAAGCACCTTGATGACATTAAGGTAATACCACAGCAGTGCTGAAGGTCAATTCAAAAACCAGTTCCAAAACTGCTACAAAGTGTGGATGAGGCGCTGGCATCGATGCACAGCTTTGCCAGGGGACTACTTTAAAGGCAACCACAGTGAAATTCAACGAGTTCGTAAAACTTTTTTGATCACTTTTTTTTTTGCTTTTGGGAAGCAGTGTAAAGAAAAGGCAGGAATTCTGTCATTGCTTTTTGGGTTTTGTTATTGTGTAATTTGTTAAAGAGGTACCAATTGTAAATCATTTTTTGTTATATAAAAAATTTTCTGGCAATGGTCTTATGAGAGCACTTGTTTTTGGCAAGATAAGGTGACATTTTTGGAGTACATATGACGTTTTGATCGCTTGATATGATTTTTGGAAGGCGTTCTAGGTTTTATTTTTACCGTGTTCACCTGATGGGGCACATCATGTGATATTTTAGTAGAGCAGGTTGTTACAGATGCAGGAATTTTTTTTCCGTAATAAATGGTTTGATCAAAGGGGAAAAGGGGTGTTTTTTTTTTTAAATTTTGTCCCACTAGGAGACTTCAACTTTTGAGGGTTTGCATAATGCATTGTAACTGTCTGTGTTGCACTGACTGGGCCTCATAGGCTTCCATAGCTGTCAGGCATGGAAGCCTTTGTAAGGCTCCAGCTACCATAGCAACCTTTGGCACCCCACTGAGGGAAGCCAATGGGGTGAGAGAGGGTGCTCCCTCTCTCTTTAATCTGCTTAGATGCAAAGGTCAGCATTGAGGATATGATCTGGCGGTCTGAGGATCTGATTTGAGGTCTGACATGGGGGTCGATGTGAAAGGAAGGGGGGTATTTTTTGTATAGTCACATCACAGGGGGCTATTTTTGTACTTGTGCACATTATAAATGGGGAATTTTTCTACTGGCACACATTGTAAGGAAAATTATTACTACTCGGGGATTATAGGGATCATGATTACTAGTATGGGCACAATGGGGACATTATTACTTTTGGAGCACAATAGGGACATTATTACTATTGGGGGCACTGTTAACACTGAGTGCACTCTGCCAGATAATTATTTCCATTGGTGCGACTTTGGGGAGCACCATTACTGTGGGGGGAACCCTGGCATAGTATCAGCTTGGCACAATTATTTGGGGAACATTATGGATACACTTTTTTTAAATTTATTTATCATCTTTTTGTAAAACTCTACAGAGACAAGAGATAGCTGAAAGAAGTCACCATGGAAGTTTGGTCTTAATGCAGAAGATGAGGAAAGAGAATGTCTACCTCAGAGAAGATGGATACCGGCTTTACATGGGACACGTGCAATGGACCAGTTACAGAGTGCATAAAAATGGTCTTCGTGTGGTATTTGTAATCTTCATGGACCCATTGAGTAGAATGGGCCCTTTCTGTCCACAAAAGTGCATGCTGCAGACCAAAAACATGGACTTCTTAGGAAGAGGACCTTTCACCTGACATGACTTTTTTAATAGCACATTCCCTATGTAAAAACAATTCTGGAGCATCTATTCTTATGACTCTATGTTGTCCCATTCCATTATTATATCTACCATAAGTTATAATTGAATTGTTATTAGCCTTCAGTAAGGGTACAGAGGGGTGGTAACCAGTTGGGGGCGGGGTACCTGCACAGTCTGAAAATGGCAGCACTGATTGGATAGAGTGAGTCTGTGCAGGTACACACCCCCAACTTGTTACCTCCCCTCTGTACCCTTACTGAAGGCTAATAGCAATTAATTCATAACTTCTAGTAGAAAGAATAAAGAAATGGCTCAACATAGAGATGTTCCAGAATTGGGGAATGCATGAAGCATGTCAGGAGTGGTGACAGGTCTTCTTTAAGACACATATAGAATCCGCTTGCTGTCCGTAGAGAACACAAATGTAACTCACTGATGTGCGAATAAGGCGCTTTCACGTGGTCATTGATTTCCATTAGTGATTGTGAGCCTACGCACAACAGAACTCATCTTTCCATTATACCGCATCTCTGTGAGGGCTGCACTTCTGGTTTTGGCTCACAATCACTGACAGACAAACTCTTAGTTACAGACAAACTCCACTACAGAAGCTCTACACCTTCATATGAAGATGCCCCTCTGGGCGCCTTATTTGCATACCAAACAAACAGTTTTTTCTGAAGATAGAAAACACCGATTGCTGAAACAAAGTTTACAAAGGTACACTTGGGAATAATGTACTATACGCCAATTGCTTTACTTCAATTGCCATAATGTAGGCGACAGATTCCCTTTAAAGGGTTTCTGTCACCAGTTTTTTCGGTATGAATCAGGCTGACATTAGAGATGTGCTAATGTCACCTGATTCCAAATATATATCTGTTTTATTTACTGGTGCCCCCATTTTTATATAAAATGAACTTTTATTTTATGCTAATAAGGCCTCTAGGTGCAAGGGGCGTTACCCCTGCTCCTAGAGGCTCTGTTGATTGACAGGCCCAGGCAGAGAAGAAACACTCCATTCACCATAGCTTGCAAGGACCTTCAATGATGTCATGACCATGTGATCAGTCACATGGTTAGGATCACACAGCCTGTCTCCTCCTAAACCATGTGACTGATCACATGGTCATGACATCATTGAAGGTCCTTGCAAGCTAGGGTGAATGGAGTGTTTCTTCTCTGCCTGGTCCTGTCAATCAACAGAGCCTCTAGGAGCAGGGGTAACGCCCCTTGCACCTAGAGGCCTTATTAGCATAAAATAAAAGTTCATTTTATATAAAAAATAGGGGCACCAGTAAATAAAAGATATATATTTGGAATCAGGTGACATTAGCACATCTCTAATGTCAGCCTGATTCATACCAAAAAAAACTGGTGACATGTCACAGGGAGCTGAACTGATGACATGTGATTTTCAGATGACGACAAGAGGACATCACAAGGGAAAATGACAATCTGTTATGTGTCACTTTATTTTGTCAGTGACCTTTAAAGTAATCATCCTGTAAGAAGCATAATCTTAAAAAGACTTATCCCACAGAAAGTATTACCATGCAATGAACAGGCCTTCTCAAACGAAATATTATTGCAATACGCATACAATAAAAAACAATTGTATTTTTTATGTATATGCTTAGATTTTGCTCTCTGCCAGTGCCCCCTGATGTTACTCCTGTGGCAGTAATTCTGGTCCATTCAGTGGTGGACCGATGCTCAGTACCTTTCCTGCTCTCTTGCCCCTCTCAGTGCCAGCATGGTGATCAAATACTGAAGCAGCCCAGACACCTTTCATTCATTTCCTCAGACTTTTGTTTTTTTTTTATTCATCCCTTCAATGGTTTCATATTAAAACACTTTTATTAGGGGATTTACAGACAACCTGTTGATGGAGAAAACTGGAGCATGTCTGGATTCCAGCACACTCCAATCTTACAGAGCCTAGTAAATAAAATAAAAAAAATACATTTCCACCAAACTCGCAGGCTGTAATGACTGTCTGCACGGCAGCACATTCCAATCAGAGATGTCCTGAGCGTTACTAAAACCACACCAGTCCAGCATTCTTGAAATATACATCTATACTGTGTGTAGAAGGAGAGGATATCCATCTGGTCCTGTCAACTGGCTTTTCCTTCCATGGAAGCTTAGTGATTTTCCATTCATTTGATAAGTGTGTTCCTAAAAGTAAGAAAAAGCGGGAAAGCTAAGAAGAATAGCAATTTTTCTGCTTTAAGATATAACAGTTATTGCTGAAATTACTGCAATGGTGTGACACAATAGAGATGATTTTCATTTTCAAGAAAAGACTTAAAGGCTATGCACATCTTTGTGGGCAAAAATCGTTTTTTAAGAAAAAAACTTCAACCACTGTCTTTGTGCAGCCATGAGTTTCTCTAGTAGCAGGATCTGATTTTTCTCTCTGCTGGGCTCCTTATCTTTGATCTCATAGCTCAGTTCTTCTCTTAGGCTTTCACACTAGCGTTTTATAAATTCCAGGATTGAGTTCCGTCATAGAGGCTCAATAACGGAATAAAACGCTTCAGTTTTGTCCCCATTTATTGTCAATGAGGGCAAAACTGAACTGAAGACAACGGAATGCTCCTGAAAGCATTCCATTCCGTCTTCAGACCGGAGAACAAACCGCAGCATGCTGCGGTTTGCTCTCCGGTCCAGGCATCCGCACCAAGACTGATCCGGAATGACCCCCAATGCAAGTCAATGGGGACGGATCCGTTTGGTGTGACACAATGGTGAACGGATCCATCCTCCATTGACTTTTAATGGAGTTCATGACGGATCCGTCACCTGCACACATACATACATAGACACATACATACTTACATGCTCCCGGCAGGTCTCCACAGCGCAGGAGGCGCAGGACGGCGCGCACATAGGACGTTTCCCCACAGCACCCAGCAGAGGGCGCTGTGGGGAATCGTCCTATGTGAGCGCCGTCCTGCTCCTGTACTGTGCTGTGGAGACCTGCCGGGAGCATGTAAGTATGTATGTGTATTTGTATGTGTATATGTACTGTGTGACGTGTGGGGCCAGAGCGCAGTTCCGGCCCCACACATGTAACTGCGGCAGCACGGATCTTGCTAGTGTGAAATAGGCCTTACTGATAACAATGTGGCTTAGGCAGGGTTAACATCTGCATTGTGAACTCCAGCACTGTAATCCAGTCACGTTATCCGTCGTACATGTCGGCTTTCAGCCGGACAAAATATGCTACATGCAACATACATTTTTAGTCCGTCTTAAGGTCAGCATCTATGCTGGAAAGAAGCCGGATTACCACTAGATCCCATTGCAGTGAATGGCGGCGGTGTGTGGTGGTATCCGGCTATGCCAGATAACTGAACTCCAGCAGTCTGTTTGTCCATCAGAACAAACTGACGGAGATCACAGCGCAGATGTGAACCCAGCCAAAAATAGGAATTTATGATCTTTTAGTAATTTAGAGATAAGGTTTCTTAGATGACCTGCACGAAGTGAAAGTAAAAAGTCCGATTGACGCAGCTAAAAAAACCTGTTGACCCATTTGTGACACAACGGCTCAATATTTTTAATAAAGACCAATTGAAAAATGTTTTTTTAGCTCAAAATGAGGAAAAATCAAATCATAAAAAAAAAAAAAAAAAAAAAAAGGCCCCTGACGGTGTAAATAGTCTTCAAAGGGGTTGAAATGTTTAGCAATATCCCACAATGTTGTTGATGTCCATAGGTCACAAGACAACAGTGAAGTGTTTCACCCATGCCACTGCATTCTGCTCTGTCTCTGAACATATTCAGCACAAGAGGAGATTATCTAAGTACTGTATCTAAAGAGAGTAAAGGGAAAGCACAAAAAGTGGTGGCGTAGTTGAATCACATCACCATCCTGTGACCTACGGATTGGAGGTGTTTGAGAAGGATTCCAAATCCTCTGCACATACAGAATTAAAGGGGTATTCCACTTGTTAAAAGTTATCCCCTATATACTATATGCGATTATTAGATTGGTGGCAGTTCTACCACTAGGACCCCCATGATGATGATAACAGGTACCCTGTACCCCTTGGAGCCCCCCAAAATGAAAAGTGGCACGTGAAGCATGGGAGTTTCGGAAACAGTCACGCACAGCGCTTAGCTATTTCCGGTACCCCAGAAGAAATGAATGGCGCAAAAGTTTGCATGTCCGACTTTCTGCTCTGTTCATTTCAGGGGGCTCTGAGGGGTATGGAGTACCCATTCCCATGATCGTGGGGTTTTCAGCAATCTCATCGAAAACTGATAACAACCAGAATACTCCTTTAAACAAGAGAGACTTACACCTCTATGATATACAGGTTTTTATGATTTGGAGCAGGATTTCTGAGTAAAAAGCAGGGTAAATCCTGACAGGAATACTAGGAGAGACAGTAAGGGTATGTTCACACATTATTTTTTTTTTTGTGCAGGTTTCAGCGTGGATTCAGTGCCGAAACACCTTCCATTGGCCACGCCACAGTTCACGTGGCCAAGGACTTTAGCTGTGCAGTTTTCCAAACTGCGCCAATACTGTAGAAGTCCATTTTTGGTGTGGTTACCACGCAGACCCATTGGGAGGCCACAAAGGGAGCCTGCTCGCTGTTTAGCTCCATTTAATGGCACCAAACCAAGAATGGGGGTGCATCGTTTAAAATAAAAACGTGCAGCATAAACTGCAACGATTTCTGTGTGAACCTACCCTGATTACTCCACTCAGTGGTTGACGGATTATCAGTGTGTGTACAAACATGGCTGCCAATCATCATGTGCAACAATTTCTGTATCAGCAATGCAACTGGCTCCATTTGTGCTCATTTTAATATTCTGGTTTCAGGAGACAAATTCTAAGATAAACAGATCTTTTCAATAATTTGGCATAGACCAGGAACATTGCTGAGACCTACGATGTCTTGGCTAGTGAGTCCCCAGAAAATGACTGAGAAAGCCCTGATGCAGATTATAATTAATATTACTAGTGTTTCTCAAGTTTGGGGACATTTAAAAAAAATAAATAAAAATTATATATATATACACATACACACACACCCCAAACTAAAACCAATAAGTCCACAAACTAATATATCTCTAGTTACTCACGCTGTCATGCTCTTTCCACTTCCACTGAGCACAATGTATGGTGTTTTCTGGGCTTTCTGCTTTTCCTGCAGAAGGGCTACTGTACCGAGAGGAGTGTCACTGGAGCTCATTTTCTTTAATAGCTGATGTGAAAACAAAAGTGTAGTGTGTTAGCTCAATTTTAACCAACTGAGGCGCCACTGGAAAGCAAAAGAACACACTACAACTGCCTACTGCAGTCATACTATTGCCTATGTGGCAGATGGCAGTGCTGATGGGCTGTCAGTCTCCGCCTAGAGAACAGTAGATAATCTCTGAAGTGTATTCAGGTGATCAACACAAGGGCTGAAGTCTAGGAGTGATCAACTCCAAAAATCTGCTACATCTTTCCGTTTCATTCTGTATCTTGGACCTGTATCCTTCTCCGCTTCCCTCCCCCCCCCAATGCAGGTGCATTTGGTTGAGGCTTCAGTTTACTCACCGCTTCCTCATCCAGTTTCTTCATGCGTTTTTCTGTTTTCATTTTACCTGAGCCTTTACCATGGAACCGATGAGACAGTTGTCTAAAAGCCTGTATTAACAGAAGAAAAAAGGAGATCAGAAACCCTGCGGCCGTCAGCAGATAATCCATCCAGGGGCAGCGCTTACCTCTTTTGGACACAATTTCCTTCCCGTTTCATCCACATACTCAATTTTGACATCTGGTCTGTACCCTTCCTTTTCCTTAAAGTCCTGTGTGAACCCTCTGTACTCCTCTCGCCTGCTGTACTTGTCATCTATTGCCCTGTTTCATAGTCACAAAAAGAGACATGCACGAGTTGTCAAACCTCAAAAAAGTAGCAGGAAAACAAGGCAGCGCTTAGATGGGCAGTCTGTTGCAAGTCTGATACAGAATTTACAGTAACTTTCTAGCATTGTGCTAAAATAAAGCATTAAATCACCTAAAGGCACCGCTCACATCTTTTGATGATAGAAATTTGGTGCAACTTACACACCAAAAAAAAAGCTAGCAGTTGTGCAGAATCCGCCTCTCATTGTTTTCAGTGGGAAGCCTCGGTTTATAACCGTGACCACGGCAAGAATGGACATGAACCACGGCTGCATGAACGGCACTACAAATACAGCCTCTTACTGAAAGCCATGGAAAGTGGATCCGTGCCAGATTTCCAACACCAAAACATCAACATGTAAATTAATCTTAATCACTTGCTACAAATCTTTTTGAAAGAATAAAGTAACATTTTCTTAAGTGCCCAGGTATCCTAAATAACAGTCACAGCCGCACACAGGAAAGAATTATCACATTTTACCATCATAATAGAAAATACGATCTATATATATATTAAAAAAAAGGGACTCAAAAAGTATTTAAAAAATGATCATCTCTACAGACGGCATTGCTTCTTTTTAGATAAATCTGTCACGTTGAACAAGAAATGTGATTAGTCAGAAACATGGTATAAAGCAGGAGGAACTGATTGATATGTCATGTTGTGGGGAAAAGTACTGGACTGACTGTAAGGGGTCATTTATTGATTGAAATCCCTATTGCCACTGACTGGCAGACTTCCCAGGACTCCTAAACCCACAACGAGCAGGGATATAAAGGAATAGAATACAAGTCACTGGATCTTTTTCAACAAAACTATATAATCAATCTGCTCAGCGACTCCTGCCCTATAACACACTGTTCTTCAGATCAAACAATACAGATTCAAAAATGGACAGGTTCTCCTTAAAAGCCACTAGAAATGCTTATGGGCCAATAATAAAGCACAAGTGACCAGTGTTATTATTACCCCGTGGTCTCATCACTCAGTACTGCTTATTTCAGGTCATGTATTAATAAGCAGACAGAAGTGAAGTAAAAAGTGAGTGGGGGGGATGGGACATAACCTGTTTCCCCGAAAATAAGACCTACCCCGTTAATAAGCCCTAGTGCTATTTTCCCCTGTTTTTGGAGTAGGATTAAAATATAAGCCCTACTCCAAAAATAAGCCCTAGGTACATTGAGGATACACTGAGAATAGGGTTACGGTCCAGGCCTGGGGAGGCGCAGCCCGCAAGTGACTTTAATGGCCAGTCGGGGCCTTTCTGATGGCGGCGCTACCTGCGCAATGCTGCGTACTATAGTACACAGCGCTGAGCAGTTAGTTACCTATACACACACCTATACCCATACCCTGTCCGGCACTGCAAGACATCTCCCCTATGATGATCCCGCGAGACGTGACTTCAGTGCCGGGTCTCACGGGATCACGCTGGTTGACGGGATGACGCAGCGCACACTGGATGACAGGATTGGGTGAGAAGAAGTCGTCCGGAGCGGAGTGTAGGTAAGTATATTTTGTCTGTGTGTGCACAGGGACCCGGGGGCAAAAAAATTACATACCAGTATATATTCAGAGGGGCCAAAAATGACATATAGATTCAGTGGGAGAAAAAAAATGACACATATGTTCAGTGGGGGCAAAAATAAAATACTGGTATATATTCAGTGGGGGCAAAAAAGAAATATATGTTCAGTGGGGGCAAAAATAAGACCTACCCCGATAATAAGCCCTAACCCTTTTTTCAAAGAAAAAAAAAAGAAATAAGACCCCGTCTTATTTTCAGGGAAACACGGTAGGTGGCGCTTCATGTTTGAAGTGATCATGTCATTTCTAGTGCCCAGGAAATATTTTGTAGTGTGCTAAAAGTGTTGCTTACATTTTGTCTTCTATGCAGTACACCGCCGATGGGAGCGATTTATTGGGGGCTTTAACACGTGCAACCTTCTGTACGGTTGTTTCCAGTAAGCCTGCCAAGACAAAAAAAAACACCTAACTTGTTAGAGAATACTATCATTTTCTATTAATAAAGCTTTTAGTATTCTAAGAAACCATCAAATTACATCAGATGTATGCCATCACAAGATTACTAGAAGATTTCCTAAATGTTCCTATAGTTCACAGGTTGTGTACATAAGTGCCATGGTCCTAATTAGGGCATGGTCCTAACCAGTATAGGAAAGCTCTTTTACATAGGCCTTTACCAATAATTGGGGATCCTTATCCAAAGCCCATGATAGGTCAGAAGATAGAAAATTGTGCAGGAAGGATACACATTATAAGGGAAAACAAGCACAAAATAAAACAGCACAAACGCTACTCGTGTGGACCAATCCGCTTCCTGATTTAATTTTCTAACCTGTCCTAAAAGAGGAATCTGCATGAGTAACAGCATTTGCGTTGTCTTAAGCCTCTCATCATGCAATCTCACAATGACTGATACCTTTGTTCTGACAAAGATGTAAAGCAGCAGCCAGGCCCCTGTTCACAATAGGCTCTTCGTCCAAAATGGTGGTTGAAGACGCAGAATACTGGTAGTACAGAAAGAAATTAATTGGGTTACAAACAGAACATTATTCTTAGTAATTAGAATTTACTGTATTAAGATGAAAACCTTCAAAAAATAGTTTCAATATGCCATCTGATAAAATAGTAAGACATGGTAACTGTAATAGTCCCGTCACTCACATCTTGTTGGTTTTTCTCCTCATCAAGGTTCACCATACTCCAACCAATGTTTTCATCGCCTTCAGAGTCACCGTGTTCATTCTCAGACTCCTCATTATCCTTCTCAAAATCCTATGACAGAAATAACTGTGTGAATAAACCCGCATGGTGGCAATGACAAAAGTGGGCTGGACACATATTGCTATAGTTTCAAATAAATCTTTAGCTTGAAAAAAACTTCTCCACTTGTAAACTGATGACCATTATCTTCTGTTATTACCATAAATGAGGCCTTTATAGAGATAATTCAAGACATTAGTACAGTGAGAGCACGGCAATTATTGGGAAGGAAAATTCCTAGGAACGCTCATTCCTGATAATTGCTCTGTGGCAATCACCTGATGAACGAGCCAATGGTCATTCATCAGGTGAAAGAATCATTGATGTGGTCACCTAAATCCTTGTTTTTTGGCAACAGATTGTGCTGTCTAAACGGCAACCTGCTGCCCAGAAACCATGATTCTCTATGGGGATAAGTGAGCAGCAGCAATCCATCATCCGCATACAGAGGAGGTGACTGCTGTGTGTAAATGCAGCTCTCTCTTCCACTGACGAGCAGGCAATTATCAGGAACAAATAGACCATTTCCAATAATTGCCTACTGTGTGAAGAGCTCTCCAGTCTAACGTGTTACCGCCTACCTATAAACAGGGCAAAAGTGCAGCATTATGTTCTCTCGCAAACAGCGATATGTTAAATCCTATCCCGTCTGTGCGCCAAAGTGCATTTCATGTGTCTGTAATCTCAGTGGGTTAAAACATAAGAGTCCTATCCTTAACCCATGTATGTGGTCAATCCCTCTGATGTATTTTGGTGCATGTGGCGGATCTCCCCCACTCCCAGTATACACGTGTGAGTGTGCAGGTCCAGAGCCTCAACGACTCATACGTCTCTTCAGACATGCAACCACCCATGGGACATCCTGACACATGAACTCCAGGCAATGTTATTTTCCATTGAACAGACGATATAAATTTGAAACTTGTATTGTCTGGAACGTTTATAGTATATAAACTAACCTAGTACCTATCAAACAGTTCAAAGGTGTCTCATAGATCACTTATTATAAAGGAAATCTGAGTTATTAAGAACAAAAATAGCTGACCACGAAGCTGTCCATGGAGTGTCAGAGTTGTTTTGAATAATTTGATATAACTATAATGATATAAATCAGTCTAGTCCCATAATTTTAATGAGATTTTGCATCAGTCACTTTAGTAAATTTGTCTTATTCATATTTTGCAATCACTTTATTGTATTTCTTATGGTTTACAACGTGTCATTTATGACTGTGTAAAAAGTGTTATCATAACCATCATCTCACTACACTGAGGCTTTAAATCTCTATTTAGAGAGGATCTGACAGCTGAATATGCGTCCTACATAACGGCAGCACATTACAGCAACGGGTCTGCACTTCTAGTAGCCAAAACACTAAAAATGATGTTGCCTGGCTAACAAGATCGAAGAAAGAATCCAGCTGATTGCAAGTTATAATTTCTATGTCCACCTCCCTCTGCCGTGTATGTACAGTCCCCTCATGAGTCCACTATATTCTTTCAGAACTCCAAGGGGCACAATTTTATTTTGTGTACTTTAGCTTCTAGTAGTTCCTGACCTGCAATATACTGCTTTATATAGGTAGCCATTGTAAGCACTTTAAGCCTTTTAATTGTAAGAGATTATTTTTGGTGGACAAGTTTATGACTCCTCTCGCTGTAGCGGTTTAAATGGTGACACATTTGCAGAGTCCTACGAAATCCATCGCTTACCATTAAATCCTCTTGATCTTCCCTGTTCCCTGCTAAACCATAGGTTGGTATCTCTCCAAGAGTTCTGCAGAATTCGGAGGTTGCATTAAATACAATGGACCCTTTCTTATCATCGTCTTCATCTTCATCTTGGCTTTTTTGAGTGCTGAGATTTTTTACCACTGCAGCAATCTTAAGAAAGAAAACAGAATGATAAAGTAGGACAGGTCAGATCAACGGATTTACAAATTAACACTTCTAACCTACAGAATGGTAAAAGGCAAACTCTTTCCCCAATATATAGGATTTCCCTCTCAGCATCTGACTTAGCATTTCTACTTTTGATGATGGATACCTAAGAGGATCAGTCACCAATTATGTGTTTTATCACTGGCAATCTGCAATTAGCTACAAAATAAGCTTGTATTATTATTATTGTTCACGTTTTTTTTCTGAAGCCCAGGAGACGGATTTGTTTCACCATTCTACTATATACGTGCACTTACCTTTTCACTACTGTCTTTCTGCTGTTGAATTTGTTTCAGACGTCTACTTTTTTCAAGCTGTTGGTGCAACTCAATTTCCAAGTCATCTTCCTCCACAACCACTGGAGATCCTGGACCCACTTCTAAAACAAGTAATGAAAAAGAAAATGGGTAAGAGATTAGGAAAATGAATAGCATCCTATAAACAAGAGAGAGGGGGTGGGGATTTCCATAAAACAGTATTAAAGGTGTAAGAGCAGCCAGTACATATAACACAGGTAATCAATATCTGACCAGTGGAGGTCCAACTCCCAGCAACCCCTGCCGATCAGCTGTGCTTGTGCGAGCGCTACCTCCTCTTGGAGATTACACTGCGCGTTGTCTCGCTTGCTTGTTACAAGTGAATGGAACACGCACTTGGTAGTCTCATCGGCACAGTGTAATCTAGAAGAGGAAGTGGCACTCACACACATTGCCTTCTCACAACAGTTGATCGTCAGGAATGCCAGGAGTCGGATCCCCACCAAAGCAGATACTGATGACCTATCATGACAAAGGGTCATCAGTATGTATTGGCTGCACAACCCCTTTAAATGGTATGTTATTAAAGCAAATAACATGTATCCCTCCCGACTCCTCCATACACATGCATGCTTTGTTCAGTATCTGTTTCAATAGCAAGAGAGGAGCAATACACTGCCAGACACCTCTGGTGGTAGCTTATCTCCTACTCGAACGGAAGCATCAGGCACTGAAATTGAACTCGCCCAATCTGTCTTTCCCCTAACATTGTCTGTTCGGAGCCCGTCGTGAGGCCCCATACTCATTAGTTGGCTGGCCCTGCTGAAATTGGCAGATTCACCCACTGATGACCTAATATGTTTGTCTCGACAGCACCTCTTTAACCCTTTCAGTACCGAGCAACTTTTCACCTTAAATCTCAGGCCGATTTTTGCAAATCTGACATGTGTCACTTTATGTGGTAATAACTTTGGAACGCTTTTACTTATCCAGGCCATTCTAAGATTGTTTTCTCATCATATATTGTGCTTCACGACAGTAGTAAATTTGTGGCAAAATATTTCATTTTTATTTATAAAAAAAATACCAAATTTAGCAAAAATGTTTAAAAATTAGCACATTTCAAAATTTCAATTTCTCTACTTTCAAAATACATAGTAATACCTCCAAAAATAGTTATTTTACATTCCCCATATGTATACTTTATGTTGGCATCATTTTATAAATGTATTTTTACTTTTTTTGGACGTGACAAACCTTAGAAGTTTAGAAGCCATTTTTCAAATTTTCAACAAAATTTCCAAAACCATTTTTTTAAGCACCAATTCAGATATAAAGTGATTTTGAGGAGCTTACGTAATGGAAATCACTAATAAATGACCCCATTTTAGAAACTACACCCCTCAAATTAGAAAAAAAAAACTGATGTTACAAACTTTATTAACCCTTGAGGCGTTCCACAAGAATTAAAGGAAAATGGAGGTAGATTATTCACGTATAATTTTTTTCTTGCAACACAGCAAGGGTTAACAGCAAACTAAAAAGATATATTTAGTGGCTCACCAATATAGAAAATAGAATGCGAGGTGCTTCACACTTGCGATTAAAACCCAATAATCGTGATATTTAGACAGACAATAACAGTGTAAGTAGAGCACTCTCTATTTGGTATTATGGAAAATAATGCAATGGAGATAGTATTGTCGCTAATTAATAATAGTTTTTATTAATCTATAATTATTAAAAAGTAAATTGATATTAAAAGGATTGTAAAAAGTATGTATTAAAAAACAAAAAAAAAATGAAAAAAATGAAAAGTATAAAATAGTTTGATAAGTTGTAGTCCTTTTTCAGCTAGCTAGTTAGTCCAGAAATGTGATCCAGATAGAGTTAGTTCAAAAGATATGTTTCAGAGTGGGGTTGTTTATACCCAATTGCCACACTGTATAGTATTTTGCAAAACTACAGTGTGTAGTCCCAGACAGTTTGTGTTGGATCGTCCACGGTTAAAAGTGACACACTGTATCCAATATTCATTAAATAATGGCAGTATTGTTAGGAATACAGAGTGTCCAGAGGCTGCCTTAACTTCCCCTGCGCTGTCGGCTTTTAGATATATAGTATCGTTAAAACTTACTCATTTGGGTTGATACATGCAAGTGATGCGTACTTTACCCATCCAGGAGTGGAGTAGTAGTGGCCTTTCCTCCAGAAGTGTAAGCACGTCCCGCTCTGCCCGATGCGCTATGTTCCCCAGCACGTGTCTGTTCTCGGCTGTGTGCTGCCGCGCGCGTCTATGCCCGGTCTGCATGTGGCGTCCCACGTGCCTAATGCGCACCAAAATTCAAAAATGGAGGTGCCGGGAATCTCTTGTAGAGTTGTAGACAATGTAGATAGGTGTTGCTTCGGCTGTAGCTGGTTAATTTCGCCAGTTTTCTTATGGGAAACAAAAAGTCAATCTAGTTTTCTTAATTTCCTCAGGAAGCTCTTTATGGTTCACAATCTTGATGTAATGAAGTATGGTTCAGCAGATTTTCACCAGACGCGAGTCTCATTGTCTACAACTCTACAAGAGATTCACGGCACCTCCATTTTTGAATTTTGGCGCGCATTAGGCACGTGGGACGCCACGTGCAGACCGGGCATAGACGCGCGCGGCAGCACACAGCCGAGAACAGACACTCGCTGGGGAACATAGCGCATCGGGCAGAGCGGGACGTGCTTACACTTCTGGAGGAAAGGCCACTACTACTCCACTCCTGGATGGGTAAAGTACGCATCACTTGCATGTATCAACCCAAATGAGTAAGTTTTAACGATACTATATATCTAAAAGCCGACAGCGCAGGGGAAGTTAAGGCAGCCTCTGGACACTCTGTATTCCTAACAATACTGCCATTATTTAATGAATATTGGATACAGTGTGTCACTTTTAACCGTGGACGATCCAACACAAACTGTCTGGGACTACACATTGATACACTGTAGTTTTGCAAAATACTATACAGTGTGGCAATTGGGTATAAACAACCCCACTCTGAAACATATCTTTTGAACTAACTCTATCTGGATCACATTTCTGGACTAACTAGCTAGCTGAAAAAGGACTACAACTTATCAAACTATTTTATTTTTTTCATTTTTATTTTTTGTTTTTTAATACATACTTTTTTACAATCCTTTTAATATCAATTTACTTTTTAATAATTATAGATTAATAAAAACTATTATTAATTAGCGACAATACTATCTCCATTGCATTATTTTCCATAATACCAAATAGAGAGTGCTCTACTTACACTGTTATTGTCTGTCTTAACAGCAAACTAAACCTCAATATACATTACTCTGATTCTGCAGTTTACAGAAATACCCCATATGTGGGGTAAACGTCTCTATGGGTCTGTGGCAGTGGTCAGAAGGAAAGGAGTGCCATATGGATTTTGGAGGAAGATTTTGCTAGAATGGTTTTTAGGCACCATTTTGTAATTGAGAGACCCTGACGTACCCCTACAGTGGAAACTCTCAAAAAGTGACCCCATTTTGGACTATACACCCTTTAAAGAAAATATTAAGGGGGGTACTGACCACTTTGATCCCCTTTCACGGAATTTATGGAATTTGCAAACACTTGGCTGTGAAAATGAAAAGTTTCATTTCTTCCAATAAAATGTTGCTTTAGCCCCAAATTTTTCATTTTCAAGGGTTAACAGGAGAAAAGCACCCCATAATTCGTTACCCATTTTCTCCTGAATATGGCAACACCCCATGTGTGGTGGTAAACTGCTGTGAGGACACATGGCAGGACTCAGAACAGAAGGAGCGCCATATGGATTTTGCAGCACAGATTTTGATGGATTGGTTTGCGGGAGCCATTGATTTTTATTTTTTTGAGTTATTGTCTTATGTGGGGGCTCATTTTTGCGGGACGAGATGAAGTTTTCATTGGTACCATTTTGGGGTACATAAGACTTTTTGATCGCTTGGTATTACACTTTTTGTGAGTCAAGGTGAAAAAAATAGCTGTTTTGACATAGTTTTTTTTCAATTTTTTTTTTACAGCATTCATCCGAAGGGGCAAATCATGTGATATTTTTATAGAGCAGGTTGTTACGGACGCGGTGATACCCAATATGTCTATCATTTTCATTAAAGGGAACCTGTCATCAACTTTATGCTGACTGTACTGAGGGCAGAATAAAATAGTGACAGAAATGCTGATTTCAGCGGTATGTCTCTCTTGAGCTAAAAGTGAGTGGTTGCTGAGAACCAACATCACAAACACTGCATCCCAGGCCTTGAAAAGAGTCAAATCTACCTGAGAAGAGTCCTGGTTATTCCTAATCTCCTGCTCTCCTGCCCATCTGCTGATGACTGGCAGTTCTCTCCTAGAGAAAAAGGGAGAAAACTAGGTAGAAGCCTGTCAGTCATCATCAGGTGGGCAGGGAGAGCAGGAATTCATGAATAACCATGACTCTTCTCATGAAGATTTGACTCTTTTCCAGGCCTAATCTGCAATGATTGTGATGTTGGTTCTCGGCAACCACTTACTTTTAACTCATAAATGACAGACCGCTGAAATCAACTCACCTGTCTCTACTTTATTCTACCGTTAGTATGGGTAGCATAAAGGTGATGACAGGTTCCCTTTAAGTTTTACACATTAGATGCATTTTTGAACAGAATAAAATCTTTTTTTTTTGTGTTGCCATTTTCTGAGAGCCATATTTTTTTTATTTTTTGGGCGATTGTCTCAGGTAGGGTCTTCTTTTTTTGCGGGACGAGATGACGGTTTGATTGGTACCATTTTGGGATTAATACGTCTTTTTGATCGCTTGGTATTACACTTTTTGTGAGGCAAGGTGATCAGAAAATGCTTTTTTTGCATTGTTTTTATTTTTTATGGCATTTACCTAGCGGGGTGGGTCATGTGATATTTTTTATAGAGCTGGTTGATACAGATGCGGTGATACCTAATATGCCTGCTTTTCTTTTTTTCCCTATTTTTTACAATTGTTTTTAACTTTATTTTGGGAAAATTACGCTTTTTTTTTTACTTGAAACTTTTTTTTTTTTTTTTTTTTGTTAAACTTTATTTTTTTATTTTATTTTTTTGTCCCAGTCTGGGACTTCAACTTTTGGGGGTCTGATCCCCTGCACAATGCATTACAATACTTCTGTATTGTAATGCATTGGCTGTAAGTGTATTACACAGTGTAATACACTTACAGCTTCCTGCCTGTGAGATCCAGGGGGCTGGATCTCACAGGCTTCCGTAGAAGGCAGCCCGATGCCTAAGGAAGGCATCGGGCTGCCTTCCCTGCCATCGGGTCCCCTTCACAGCAGCGCGGGGACCCGATGGTCTCTCTCTCCCAGCGCCAGTGTGGCCGTGGCAGTGTGAGGCTTAATGCACCGGCATCTGTGCTTTCACCGATGCTGGTGCATACAGCAGGGGTCCGGCACTGGGAGTCTAAGGGTTAATGCTAGTATATACTATAATGTCTATTCAGCAAATAAATTGAAATCATTAACAGAACTAAGGTTTCAAGTAATTGTTAAGTGGCGTTCTAACCTTCATCACTAATGTCCATACTCTCCAAACGTACATCATCTGACTGAGGCATGGCCGCTTTTATCTCCACATCCTGCCTTTCCTCATCTGAATCAACATGCCTTCGGCCTCGTCCACGAGATCTAAAACAGAAAATATTCAGCCAGAATAATGTTCCTGTTCCACTGGACATTTCAAAACATCCAAGCTAAGCAAAATGATGGATAGATTAGTGCGCCCCCCTCAATAATAGGATTTTTTATTTTTTTTTCACTCACCACTAAAATAATTTTTTAGCTATGTACAATGTTCACTAGAAATCCGCAGGTATGGCTGCTACCTCTAGGAGGTGACAAAGTGTTAGCGCCTCCTACCAGCTATACCCGCCTAAAGACAAAGAGCTAATCAATTTGTATGCAAGCTGTAGGAGTAGCCAGCAGAAAGTAATCACTAACACTAGATATAACTAAAAGATGGGTCAGAACCACAAGAAATGGGACCCATCCTAAGAACAAGCAAAATAACTTGCTGAGAGCAGTGTCTCCCAATGAATGTAGCTAGAAAAGAATCTTACAGGCAAATAAAAAAAATCCCATTTTCTCTCTTGTCACTGGGGAATACAGAAGACCACGTAATATCCAAAAGCTGTCCAAGAGGAGGGAACAAACATGAAGCATGGCTTCATGAGGGATCGGTCATGTCAAACCAATTTTATCAGTTTCTATGAGGAGGTAAGTTCTAGACTGGACCGCAGCGAATCAATGGATGACGTATATCTGGACTTCTCCAAAGCATTTGACACAGCATTTGGTACCGCATAAAAGGTTAGTATATAAAATGAGAATGCTTGGCCTGGGAGAAAATGTCTGTATGTGGGTAAGTAACTGGCTCAGTGATAGAAAACAGAGGGTGGTTATTAACGGCACATATTCAGATTGGGTCACTGTCACTAGTGGGGTACCACAGGGGTCAGTATTGGGCCCTATTCTCTTCAATATATTTATTAATGATCTTGTAGAAGGCTTGCACAGTAAAATATCAGTTTTTGCAGATGACACTAAACTGTGTAAAGTAATTAACACAGAAGAGGACAGTGCACTGCTACAGATGGATCTGGATAGACTGGAGGCTTGGGCAGAGAAGTGGCAGATGAGGTTTAACACTGACAAATGTAAGGTTATGCATATGGGAAGGAATAATGCAAGTCACCAGTACATATTGAATGGTAAAACATTGGGTAACTCTGACATGGAAAAGGAACTAGGAATTTTAGTGAACAGCAAACTAAGCTGCAGAAACCAGTGTCAGACAGCTGCTGCCAAGGCCAATAAGATAATGGGTTGCATCAAAAGAGGCATAGATGCCCGTGATGAGAACATAGTCCTGCCACTTTACAAATCACTAGTCAGACCACACAGAATACTGTGTATAGTTCTGGGCTCCTGTGAACAAGGCAGACATAGCAGAGCTGGAGAGGGTTCAGAGGAGGGCAACTAAAGTAATAACTGGAATGGGTGGACTACAGTACCAGAAAGATTATCAAAATTAGGGGAGAGGGGAGATCTAATAACTATGTATAAATATATCAGGGGTCAGTACAGAGATCTCTCCCATCATCTATCTATCCCCCTAACCCCTGTGACGAGGGGACATCCTCTGAGTCTGGAGGAAAGAAGGTTTGTACATAAACATAGAAGAGGATTCTTTACGGTAAGAGCAGTGAGACTATGGAACTCTCTGCCTGAGGAGGTGGTGATGGTAAGTTCAGTAAAAGAGCTCTAGAGCAGCCTGGATGTATTTCTGGAGGGTAATAATATTACAGGTTATAGTTACTAGAGATGGGTCGTTGATAAAAGGGAGTTATTCTGATTGCCTGATTGGGGTCGGGAAGGAATTTTGTTCCCCTACAGTGAGGAAAATTGGCTTCTACCTCATAGGGGTTTTTGGCTTCCTCTGGATCAACTTGCAGGAAAACAGGCCGAACTGGATGGACAGATGTCTTTTTTCGGCATTATAAACTATGTTACTATGTTATAAACTATGTTACTGTTATGTTACAAAGCAGAACCAGTAAAGCTAGATGCAGAACTCAGCAACTGGGAAGCAAGTAAAGATACCAAGGAGGCATCCTATTAGAATAAAAAAAAAAAAAAAAAAAAGTGTGGAGAACAAGGCAGAGAGTGGCCTGACATCTGTACAAAACGGAGGTACCAATGGCACCGCGACAAGGGTAAGACAAGAATAAGCCCTGCCCTACTGAACTATACCCATCAGGGAATGATAGTAGCACTGGACATTGCATGGAGAGAGGGAAAGAGAGCTAGACCGACTGAAGAAGGCAGATTGAGACCGTGAGGTCTGGAGTGAAGCAGTAAAAAGAACGCATAGCTCAATGACCAGGTAGAGTTACCAAAGAGAAGTGGAGTGACTGCAAAGGGACCCAGATGGTCTAGTCCACATGGAAAATAAATACCAACCAGAGGGGAAACTCCTGGTAAAACCCTGGGACCAACCCACACTGAAGAGAAAAAAATAAAAATCCTGGATAAAAGGGACAAAAGCCAGAAAGCCTTCTGCACAAGCCGTAGGTTCAGCATAAAAGCATGCCTGATAAACAGCAGAGGTGAAAAAACACACAAGAACTGAGGTCTGTTGGTCAATGGAACAGGAAAAACAGATGTACATGGGCATAAATCAGAACAAAATGACACAAACCCATGAAAGAAGGAGTGTCCACTTTGGATGCAGCCTGTAGAATGGGAGCTAACCCCATGCTACAAAGAACTGGACGTGGATATTATGGGCCCATACTTTGTATCACTGGCCAAGTGAAAAAAACCTTTGCCATTATGGAGTCTCATAAAACACTGTCAAATCTTGGAGCCAAAAGCCAGAAATGGAGAAACACCCATCCAAGAGAATCTGAACACCGAGACGGGTTGGTGAATACTAAGCTGATAAGGAAAAAAATCTCAGGGCAGTCCATGAAAATGTCCAGAAGCAGAAGTGGAATAACTGCACTGTGTAAGACCTCACCCTGATCACAGGAACCTAACAAGGGAAAGGAGGAAGAACCCAGACTCAGAGCCTTCAGACACAGCAGCAACAAGGATGATCTGTACACAGGGGTGCTGTGGGCGACTGTCTAGAAGGGGATCAGTCAGGTAGACTATTCAAGAAGTCCTGGAAGGTTAGACACAAGTGAGATCCTCAGCCAGATATGCAGATCATGTCCAGACCTATTCCGAGGAGTGAACAGGAGCAGGTGGAATGGTATCCTGTGGTAATGGATCAAGTATGCTGTCTACAAGAAGGATACTCTGCATGTCTGCCTCTTATGGACACTAAGCTAAGAGATTAGCTCATTGTCTGCAGGAGGGCTATAGCTGGCAGTAGGAGCGAACACTTTTTTATTTTGTGTCGTCTTGCAATGGCAGCAGCTATACCCATGGTCTTCTGCGCCCCTCAATGACACTAGTGAGAAGTAGGTTAATGTAGAATAATTCTACAATATGGATTCAGATTTTCCTTCAATATTTGCATATTTTCCTATGAAGAGTAGTAGGTAAACTACCTACCTTGAACCAAAGTCACTTGTACGGGTATCAGGTTTTATAAGCAACAGGTCATCAGGTACAGATTTCTCTTTCTTACGGATCTTTTTCACACGTCTCTTGGTTTTCTTGAAGGACACCTTTCATTCAAAATGGAAAACATTCTCAGCTAGTCTGTTCAGATTGTACACGGATATTAAAATGCACCAACATTTTCCGAGATGATGACCAAGTGACCCACCCTCTCAGGAATCAAACCAAGAACTCCGACAATTCCCAACAAATTCCAATCTGACCCCGGTTCTGCCGTCTTACCATTTCTTCTGATGTATAGTACTCGGAGGCAATTTTCAGCGCCGGGAGGTCTAGTGACTGTGCCTGGTTGTGCAGGGTTTGACGAATATTCTGCAGCTCTTTTTCCCAGGATCCATCTGCTGTACCACCACTTTCCAGGCGGAATGACTTCTTCTTTTCCCCTTCTATCTCCTCATCATACTTAGAAAGAACAGACTTGTGCCTGAACTAAATAAAACACACATACACATTCCATCAAAAATTACACTTAGCTTGTGCATACCTGCAGTGCTTAAAACTGTTTTCAATTTCAATGAAGTCCCTGATGACATATCGCTTGGATATGCTATCAACTGCTGATCGATGGGAGTTCAACCTGTGACTTCCATTGACTGAAATACCAGAGCATTACTCTTTTTCTTTAAGCCTGCCTAGCCAGCCATGGACTGTAACCATGGACTATAAAGATCTGCCAGTCAGTCCTAGCGATAAGTCAGACCTCCAACGATCTGATAATAATGTATTGCACACATTTGTAGTTTTCTTTGGTATCAGTTTAGGGTACATAGCACCTTTTGAAAGTTTTATTCATTTTTTTGAGTGGTGAATAATTAAAAACAAAAAAACAAAAACAAAAAAAAAAAAAACACAGCAATTCTGGCATTTTTTCTTTTTTAATGACAGCCACCGTGCAGGATAAATAACGTGATATTGTGTAGCACAGGGCGCTACAGACGCAACAAAACCAAATGTGTGGAAGGGTTTTTAGTTTGGCAATTCCATCCAGAAAGGGTGATTTTTTTTTCTACCTTGGAGATTTTTCTTTTAATAATACTATTTCACTTACTTATTATTTTTAATCATTTACCAGTCCCAGAAGAGACATCAACAGGCAATCATCTGATCACTAATACTCTGTATTGCTTATGCAGTACGGTGTATTATACTGTCTGTGCTATACTGAAAAGCACCATTAGGATGCAGCAGAGAGGATTAGCCTCATTTGTGAGGTGCCTATGGGAGACAGAGGGAGCTCCCTCCCTGTAAACCACTTAGATGCCTCGGTTGTTACAGACCATGGCATCTAAGTGGTTAAACATCCTGGATCAATGTTCCTTCTGGTCTGGGCCATTAGAGCAGGAACCAGGCTGTCATTTCACAGCCGAGCTCCTTTTCTCTGCTCCACGGGAGGCCCATGCAGCACTTATTCTAGGCTGCTGTAAAAAGACAATGGCCTAGAATATTAAAGAGTCCATTAAAGACTTTTGCAAGATTGATGACTTATCTGATTGATGGGGTCCGACACCCTGGAGCCCCACCGATCAGCTGTCTGAGAAGGCATCATTGCTCTCAGAAGCGTTCATCAGTCACATGGCCTAGGTACAGCTTAGCCCCATTGAAGTGAATGGGGCTGTGCTTGGTGAGCTGAGAGAACGCAACTGCTAGTACCAGTGCCTTCTCAAACAGCTAATCAGCGGGGGTCCGAGATGTCAGACCCCACCAATCGGATACTGATGACCCATCCAGAGTCTCTGAAAACTCCTTTAATGACCATCGTAAAACATGTATCAACAGTCATTATGGGGTTAACAACATTTAGAAACAGGATTGATAACAGACTGCTTTAATTAAAAAATTGGATTTTTGTACTTACCGTAAAATCCCTTTCTCGTTCAATGCATTGGGGGCACAGCACCATGGGTATATGCCCAGCTGCCTCTAGCAAAAGAAAAGTGTTGGCTCTGCCCAAGTGGGCTATACCCTCTCCTCAGCCACTAGGCTAATCAGTTTGTACCAAAAGCAGTAGGAGAGAGAAACATAAGCAAGGAACCAACAAGTCCTGGACCGGGGGAGGAAAAGAGAACAACAGCCTGGTGACAGAGAGAGAAAGAAAAAACAGAGGGTGGGATCTGTGTCCCCCAATGCATTGAACGAGAAAGGGATTTTATGGCAAGTACAAAAATCCAATTTGGGAGACACAGCACCATGGGACGTCCCAAAGCAGTCCCCGAAGGTGGGAAAAGCCATGCAAACGGTTGGGTGTACAGGAGCAGGAGAACCATGTGACCCAACAGAACCACTAGAGGCCATGGTATAAAATGATGGATAGGAAACCTAGAAATGGGCCAAGAGGCTCCAGGACCAGGAAGATTCCCAAGGGATAAATAGTGGGAGACTGCCAGAATCCCAGGACAAGTGCCTGGGAGAAAATCCCAAATGCAAGAAAAAGGCAAAGGGAAACGACCCACGTCTGGGGGAAAAGAAAAATCTGGAGGAGAAGAAGCGGGGAAGATATCCTGCACAGAAACAGAGGTGAACAAATGCACACTGGAGAGCCAGAGGAAGGAACCGGACGACCCCCTGCTACCCAGTGAGAAAAAAGGAGCGTATCACCACCGGAAAGCGACTGTTGGCAGTGACCTAGCCAAACTACAGACAGAAATATGCCCTAGAAGAAGGATCTAGAGAAGACAGATCCAGCAAGAAGAGGTCCCAGGGAGCCAGCAAGGGAACCTGTCAGAGAAGAAAATACCCAAGGACATTAGTCCTGACCCAAGGAAGACAAACCCCTGAGGAACACCCAGTGGCAAAAGGAAGGAAATTCCGTAAGGCCTGGAAACAAAGGAACCCAGCCAGTAAAGGGACCTGGCAAGGAAAACCACTCTGAATGGTCTGAGAACAAGGACATGTCCTGCCACAGCAAATGCCATGCGAAGGTGCAGGAGCAGATGCCAGGAAACAGGGAGGCACAGGTGACAGAACCAGGAGAAGGAATCGCAACAGTCACCATGGGAAGAGAGCAAGCCTCTTTCCACCACAAAACAGGTGAGAGAAGAGAAACAGCCAACAAGAAAGAGAAGTTGGGACACCATCCCACCCAGGAATGCAGCCAGCCCCTTGGGGAGAATGGAAAACTTGGCAATGGCTAGGACGAAGGCACATAAGGGCATGCTTTCCAGAAAAAAGGAGGGGGGAATCAATACCCAGGAAAACAGGAAATGTAAGGCCAGTGAAAACCCTGACCACATGAAGGCTAAGGAAAAACACACAAGCCCTGGAAATACGAGTGGAGACTCGCCTGAGAGATATTGGAGTAGAGAAGAGAAGACTCTGAACAGCCAAAGGAGGAAGCGTTCCCATACAGAGGGAAAGCACCATCCCTCTGATGTTCAATATGAAGGTAAATTGCTCTCTAGAGCAACCAGCTCCCAGGAACTGGGACCTGAAACTGAGAAATAGAAAGTGAGGCTAGAAACCCAGAAGGAACACGCCTATGGGGACACAGGAGAGAAAGGAACCAAACTGGGCCCAAAGAAGCTGCCCCCATAAAGATCATAGAGAGATGTCATGAGTTGCTGCCCCAGAGGGAATCGGCCAGCTAGATGGACCTGCGACCATAGGAGCAGGAACCCCAAGAAAGATAACTCAGAAGAAGCCCAAGAGGGGCCCACAGGTGTGGACCAGATCCGCAGAATAATAGCTGTCTATCAGGAAAATGTAAGGAGCAACTATAGAGAAAAAAACAGCAGCCATGGTTAATTAACCATGCTACATGTGGTGACTGGCATACCGTATACACTGCCCCCGAAGGGGCAAGTACAGTACCCTAGCTGTCGTCAAGAATTGCAGACATGCCTATGGCAGAACAGGATGTGGATTTGCCAGCGGAAGCCGGACAAGGCTACACTGACATAGAGAAACCAGCTATCAGCAGAGCACAGTGAAAACCCCCAAGAGGGGGGAAGGATTGTCCGGGGCATACAAGAAAGGCAAGGTCAAGTAAAAAGGATCGTCTGGCAGTAGCCAACTACTACGAAAACAGAAGGGAGTACAGAGGATGCCTGGACATGGAAAAAACCAAGGGACTATGTGCGATACAGGAGCCAGCAGCGGAAAACTCAAACCACCTAGGCAGGTGTATGGTGCTCACCAGTCCTTCCACGGCCATGTCAGAGAGGACGTCCAGCGATGACCCAAGAACTGCAGTAGCAGCTGGTGCTTACACCACGGCAAATCCCTGTCGCATAGAACATCCAGGTACTCCACCAGGATTGGAGCCTACACGTCTGTCAAGCCAAGCAGAAAGATAGCAACAACACTGCGATTACCCCATCAACAAATGGGGTAACGCGACTAAGCAGAATGGAACCATACGTCATAGGGTTGTCAAAGGACACCCCTAGTATAATAGCTGACAACCAGCCGAAGGTGTAGGAAATGTGGACGCCTGATGCTTATCAGGCAAAGCGGTCTTGTTAGATAATGCATCATGCAACAAAGAAAAACCGTGCCCAGTATAGGGGCAATGAGAGGGCTCAGTGCATTCAATAGATGCAACAGGCAGAGCCCTGCACAAACCGGAATACACCAATGAAGGTGCCAACGAGAGGGCTCGGGGCACACACTCGAATACACCACAAAATAATTGGCTAATGAGAGGGCAGGTGCACTCAGGTGCACCAGAGACAGCGTCCAGCACCCAGTCAAAAATACCTCAAAAAGAAGGGGCTAATGAGAGGGCCTGATGCAGGAAAACCGCACAGGCTGTCAGACATTGCAGCTAGCACTGGCATACAGAAATCTCCTAATGGGAAGGCACAAGGCACAGCTGCGGCGTCTAACAAATACAGAACTCCGCGATTGCTTATTCGCAATGCAGGGATGCCCGCTGGCACTACTACTCCCCCGCTCCCCCCCCCCTCCACAAAAGGGGGACCAACGGTACCAGGTACATACCGCAACCGGGATGGCTGACAGATACAACACCTGGACATTGTACAAGTACACCACTGGAGGGGGACAGAATGGGTCTCCAGAAGCATACTGGAACCAGGAAGGAGCGATAAATACCGCAGTTGGGGATGTACCGTGAAGAGGGAGCAACCTGTTGCCCAGCACACAGTAAAACCAGAAAGAGCTGTACAAGAGCCGACACTGGAGAGTCGGCAGACTGGTGTATCTTAGTTGAGGGGAAGTACCTTGCAACTAGAGGAGTCCCACAAGAGAACTCACTAAAGGGAGAACTAAACACGGAGAGGAGACGTCCCTCAGTGGACATTTGTCTCTTACCACCCAGAGAGCTTCTGTATGGTGGAAGACAGCCTGGTGTTCTGCTCAGAGACAGAATCGGTGCAGAGGAGTCCCCCGATGAGGCAAAAGGCACCTGAGGCGATTCCTTCAGAGCTAGTCATGTTCTGCAGGAAACCAGGATGTGTGAGACCTATGAGGGGAGGCCCTAGGCCGTAGGCCGCAGACAGAATCGTGCTCTGCTCAGATCCAGAATCTGAGTCAGAGGTGTCCCCCGAGATGGCGGGAAGTGCATCGCCAGCCTCAGACCTGTCCTGGGAGTGACCCGAGGACACAGAAGTAGGAGTGGGACCTAGTTGAGGCAACCCGACGTCGTTTGCGGGACCTGGTGTTTGAGCGTGAGCGTACCCTGTCAGCAGAGGAGTCCCTGGGGGGGGGGGGTCAGAGGCGGCCCCAATTTGGGCAGTCAAGCGGTCCAATAACTCCACCATGGATTGGGAGGGTAGGGCTAGATTCCCTATGGCCTGGGACAGGGAAGGGGCCCTTTCTGGAGGGACCTACGCAGAAGTAAGGGGGGCAGGGAGCCCTGAGGGCGCCTGGAGACAAGGCACTGCGTACAGAGTAAGGCTAACTGCATGGCAACCTTCTATTGCAACTGGCGCACGTAAATACGTGGTGACCCCAAGCGGAGGCTGGGGGTGGTAGTCTACTCAGGAAGAGGACATGGAGGCTGAGGGGAAGCCTGAAAAGCAAACAATTGCCAGCCAGAGGCTGCCCTACCGACTCCCAGGTGCTGTGTCCGCAAAGAGGTGCTGCAGCAGTCACCGCACCATGCAGAAAGCTTGCAGGAGAGATACCAGGAGATCCCGGTGAATGCTGGCAAGATGGAGGCCCCAGGAGCTGAGAAGCAAACCCCCCCCCCAGGCAAAGCAGGTGCTTGACTGGGATAGGAGGGGCAGGGGACCCCAGGAGGACAGGGAGGAGTCCAGAAAAGAGCCCAGGAAGCCAGGGGAGGCGGGAGAAAGGTGCAGTCTAGCCAGAGAAAAAGCTGGGGCCTCGATTAACGAAGTAGCTGAAAAAGGAGCGCCGTCGGCGGGCAGGAACCGTTGGAAAAAGGGGGGGGCCCTAGGAGAGGGAAAAACGGGTGGGGTGGCTTCCTGGGAGGAGCGACGCACGGGGAGGGTAAAATCGGGGCAAAAGAAGCACCTGGGACCCAGAGGCAGGCCGGAGAAAAATGTGGCCTAGTCCAGGCCACAGCCGGGGACAAAAATAAGAAGGAGAGGCTGGGGAGAGGAGTGGGAAGCTGGGGAGAGGAGTGGGAAGCCGGGGAGAGGAGTGGGAAGCCCAAAAGGGGGGAGAAAAAGGCACCCCACGAGGATGAAACAGGGAGAAGGAAAAGGGGGTGTGGGGGAAGGTTTCAACCCCCAAAGACCCCCAGAATAATAGGGAATTCCCTCCCCGGCCAGAAAAGGGCTAACCCGGGGAACCCCATGGGGCAGGGACGCAGGGAAGAATACTTACAGTCCGGCATCTTCAGGTGTGGGATTGCCGGCATGCCACTGCGGATGCAGTAATGGGGGACTGGGTGACTGGCGAGGTACTCAGATAACGCGCCCGCAGGGGGTGCAACTAAAGTGGGTATCCACAGTGGGCAGAAGAAAATAAAAAGTAAAATAAAAATAAAAAAATCAGCAAGACCTGCAAAAAGACAGAGCAGGTCATGTCTGCCTCCTACGGACACTAGACTAAAACTGATTAGCCTAGTGGCTGAGGAGAGGGTATAGCCCACCTGGGCGAAGCCAACACTTCTTTTGCTAGCGTCAGCCTCCTAGTGGCAGCTGGACGTATACCCATGGTGCAGTGTCCCCAATGCCATTAACGAGAAATAACTAAACGTAAAATATCAATAAAGTAAGTAATGGGCATTAGCAATAGGTCTACACACTTACCACAACCATGTCATCAACAGACTCCTCTTCCTCATACGGTTTGTAATCAGGTCTTTTCTTTTTAAGCTCAACATTTTTGGCTGCTTTTTCTTTGTCGATCATATTAACGTTAACCAAGACGTCCGAGTCATCTTTATCAAGAACGCCTGCGTTAGAAGAAGCAGAACGGTAATAAGACTAATGCAAGAACAATGTGCAAATCTGCACAGAACTCTTCACATGCTTGACCATTGGTCCAATTACCTTTGTCTTTAAGAGTCAGTATTACAGTCTGTCCTTCTGAAAAGGATTCCAGATTGTGCTCTACAGTCAGACCTCGTAAATCTTGAGAGGAGTAATTCTATAAAAGCAGAAAAAGATCATTAAATATATCATTTGGGAAAAGGCTTTGGTATTATAATTACACAGCATAGCTAACCTTTTTTTGCCCAAATTCCTCCTCTACAAGATTGGACACCCCAAATTCTTCATCCATTTCTGCTAGCAGTTTCGCCTGTGGGGAAAAAGAAACATTAAAGCTCCCTAAAAAAAATAAAAATAAAACAAAAGGCCTTCTCAAACAGCTGATCGGCGGGGGCCTTGGGTGTCGGACCCCTGCCGATCAGATGCTGATGATCTATCCAGAGGATAGATCATCAGTTTTTAAAAACTGTAGAAACCCTTTAATGTAACCAGAATACCCCTTTAATTGGGGTAGCCTGAAGGATATATGAAGGATTTTGTCGAAAAGGTGAGATGGGAATACTCCTTTAACTGCTTCTGGACTGCCAACAGGCTTTAAACATCTGGATGGTCAATGTTTATCTCTGAAAGGACATTCCTGAATGCAAGGACTCATCAAACGATATTCCTGAATGTGCTTGCAGAGATGGCAGCTGCACACTAATCGTGCAGTTGCGGGAGCGAGGAGCCTGCTGTTAGTGACAACAGGCCTTCCCACAGAGAAGACAGAGATCGTGCTCTACCTTCCGTATCTTCTGCCATCATTGTATACAAACCGCTTCCTGGGTGCTGTATATAAAAATCAAGAAGTGGCAATGTAGCCGCTTCCTGCTCTGGTCCTAATGATTATGTGATCACTGGGGATAGGGGTCTGCACAAGCTGCTGGGTCTTAGCAGGCCCAGATCAGTTCTGCAGTGAGGCTTTACAGTATTAAAGGCTCTGGAGGCTGTATTCTTCCTGTAACTGGGGCAAATATGTCACCCTCAGTTACAAACCAAAAAAAAAATTAGCAATAAAAACATGTAATGTTAAAAATCCCCTAAAAGTCTTGTATGACCTTAAGGGGGCACAAAGTGTAAAAAAAAAAAAAATCACCACACAATAGCTTCTATCTCTGCCCCCTGTATATTCAGGATAGGCCATCAATATCTGAGTTGTGGAGGTCACCAATCCCCGCACCCCAGCTGATTCTGCAGTAGCTGCAATGGCCCTGTCCAATTCTCTAGTGGATGGAGCTGGTTACTGCAGCACTGCTCCTAATCACTTCAATGCTGGTCTGCTACAGAAACGGACAGAGCTGTGTAGTTCAGGAACAGACATCTGGCACCAGTGCTGCAGAACAGCTGATCAGTGGGTGTGGGACCTCAGCTGATCACATATTTATGGTCTATCCTGAGGAGAAGCCATCAATAGTAAAATACCAGAAAACCCATTTAAAAGTATTAAAATGCCGACGGTGAGCCATTTACAAGGTGCACAGCATCTTTTAACTGAAAATACCCTTTTTTCGGCTTTCTCTTTTTCTGCTTGAAGCTTACGACTCCTTTCAATCCAAGCAGCTGTATCGTCTAACCATAGCTCATCCTCCCCCAGGGATTTTATTTTCCTGCAAGTGAAAGGAAGAGAAACAAGGTTAGAGTCTTCCATGACTCCATACTTCCTTCCACATCAATGTCTCCAAGTGACAGAATTTTACATGAAAACAGGTTTGAGACCCATATACAGAGCACAGCCTCACTTCTTACCCTAGTTTCTGGTTCAGCATTCTCTTCTCTTTAGCAGCTGCAAGTTTTTCTCTAAGCTCCTGCTGTTGCCTTAGAATGAGTGGGTTAATAATAGCGGCTGCAACTGGGTCTTCTTTAGTGCCGCTCTCTGCAAAACCATAAAACGGGTTGAGTAGGTAAGAGTAGGCTGATTTGAGAAGAAACATTAGTTAAGATAAATGAGGGAATATTATATTCACCCGTTTTCGATGCATTCAGCTCCAGAGGCTTCAATCCAAGTTTAGCACGAAGTTTACTGGAAAAAAAAATGGTAAAAAATAAATCTACACAGTGTCATATGTAAACCACTTTCTGGTACTTTACTTAAATGCTATTCAGCTCTTCATACGCTCGTTACTGAGCTCCTCAATTATTCATTTTTGAAACATGCAGACATTCACATTATGCTTTAGATGTAAGGGTTCGATGCAACAATGGTTCTGAACAATTAAAGTGACGTGTCTCATGAAGACGGCCCTTTACTAAAGCTGGCCCGTCAATCATCTAAATCAATGTGACTTCATGGGTCTAGGAGTCCAGGAATGGGAATGAGCATGCACTGGAGATTCTGCCCCCTAACAGCAGTGCTCTCCCCGGTAGTACAAACTGTGTACCCCATCTTTCCTCCTCACTCCTCGTAATCACCGCATGCACCCCTCTCCTAACTTCTAAGGCAGTCATGACAGGCTCCTCCAACATTCCTCCAGTAGTCCCAGCAGACCTAGCCCAACTTTAACATTAGACCCAACAAACCCCCCACCATGTCCTCAGTAGTCGTGACATATTACATTTCCCTTCACAAATGTATAGAATAAGGGCCTGTGTATCGGCGGTATCTCCTGGACCCACAGTAATTTATGTTACAAACTGATTGCGGGACTATTGCAATGTACTACAATAGCCCTACAATCAAATAAATTACTATGATACTGTCAGTTCAGTACCGGGAGCTGCGGCTGACGCACAGGCCTACTTTCCTGGGCCAATCACGTATGTAGACATGAACTTACTTTGTTTCCTCTATGCTTAATGATGAATCCCCACCTGAAGACTTTGGCGCAGGACCTGCACATGAACACATTACACGTAGTGAGTACATAGAGAGTATGAAATGGGTATCCAATGTATACTAACAATAATATACGGGTGGACATCTGGATCCAGTCCAGATTTTTTTTACAAGCCTGAAAGTTGCCACCTCTCCCCCAAATGATGGGGTTATTTAAACAAGCCAGATTCTCCATAAAACTTACAATCCACTGAGGAAGGAGCGGGATTTTACAAGCTCCAAAAAGTGTTTGGGAAAATCAAAAGCAACTAGGAGATCTGGGGTGTGAGGTCCATTTGATGTCCACTGACAGTTTATCACATCACCCCGTCTATTAATCTAACGATACCTATATATCTACTAACACCCCTCCACATCGGCTCCAGCGTACAGCACAAGACAGCGTCCACGTGGGACGCCAGTTTAAAGCGCGAACCTGAGTGAGAAGAGGATTCATGCCGTAGGACAGTAAAGCAGCCGCACAGAAATAAGGCTACAGGGACGTAGGGAAAGATCCAACGCACTACTAACCAGCAGGAGGTGGTAATGTACCAAATATATGTATTAATAAAAGAACTGAATTGAAATATTCCTAACAAAGAACTGTATGGGGAACTCTAGAAGGATTAATAGGAATACTATTATGAACATAAAAACATTAAGGAAATAAGAAACAAAAGTCACTATAAAAAAGACACCTAATTATAGCAGATTATTATTGAAAAGGACTATATTCATTTGGAGTCTCGCTGTCTGAATGAATATCCAGACATCTTCAGTGTTATATTCATAACATCTACACTGTATGGACTATACCTGATCTTACTAAAGGGAAGATAATTTAGTATTGTAGCAGTTCTCATTTTTAATATATACTTTTTATTTTTATTCTCTCTATATTGTGTATTTTATTGAAACAGTGTGTGCTATTAACCCAGCGCTGGGGACTGATGAACTATTTGTTGTAATGGTTGGTATTCCACATCTTATCGGACATCGTTTTATAATATATAGAATAAACTTACTAACGGTTACATATGAGAGTGTGCCTACCAATTAATATTCTTAAAGTACTTCCTATTTGTATACGGCCGAGGGTAACCGGCGGGTAGTGCACCTTTAATCCATTTTTACAGGGTGGTGAGCCACTATACCTTCTCTTTCCAGGTGACAGGCTGTCATTGGTCACTAAATTTCAGCTGACAAATTATTGTTTTGCCTGATATCGCCCCTTTTCATGTCCTTGCAACTTCATTATACTAGCAAACTACATTAAAGAGGACCTTTGACCACTCCTGACATGCCTGTTTTAAAGGGTTTCTGTCACCAGAAATGACCCTATTAAACCAAGTGTCATTTGCAATGAGCAAATGACACTTGATGCCAGTAATGTTACTATTATAGTCCTCAGTAACGCCGTTTTGCTAAAAATTACGATTTTATAATATGCTAATGACCTCCCCTAGGTGCAGTAGGCGTGAACCTGCACCTAGGAGAGGCCGTAATTATGCCTCTTACCACGCCCCCGGTCGCGCTGATTGACAGGGCCGGGCAGCCAGCTCTTTCGGCTCCCGGCCCTGTACGATCCGAAATCCCGCGCCTGCGCAGTAATGAAGCCGGGACCCGGGCGGGCGCCGGCTCTCAACGCACGCTGATCCCGCGCCTGCGCATTGCGATCAGCGCGCGTTGAGAGCCGGCGCCCGCCCGGGTCCCGGCTTCATTACTGCGCAGGCGCGGGATTTCGGATCGTACAGGGCCGGGAGCCGAAAGAGCTGGCTGCCCGGCCCCTGTCAATCAGCGCGACCGGGGGCGTGGTAAGAGGCATAATTACGGCCTCTCCTAGGTGCAGGTTCACGCCTACTGCACCTAGGGGAGGTCATTAGCATATTATAAAATCGTAATTTTTAGCAAAACGGCGTTACTGAGGACTATAATAGTAACATTACTGGCATCAAGTGTCATTTGCTCATTGCAAATGACACTTGGTTTAATAGGGTCATTTCTGGTGACAGAAACCCTTTAATAGCTTCATACATTCCCCATGTAATAACTATTCTGGAGCATCTATTCTTATGGCTCCATGTTGTGCCGTTCCTTTGTTATTTCTACTAGAAGTTGCGAAGGAATTGCTAGCAGTCTGCAGTAAGGTGTGTCCCTGCACAGTGTGATTCTATCCAATCAGTGCTGGCTTTTTCTGACTGTGCAGGTACACCCCCCCAACTGGTTACCTCCCCTCTGTACCCTTACTGCAGACTGCTAGCAATTCATTCATAACTTCTATTAGAAGTAATACAGGAATGGCACAACATAGAGCCATAAGAAGAGATGCTGCAGAATTGTTACTACATGGGGAATATATGAAGTTATTAAAACAGGCATGTCAGGAGAGGGGAGAGGTCCTCTTTAATTATATACCCCAAAGAAAATTTCCTGCAGATGTCCTCCTGCCTCCCGCAGAAGAATATAGGTGAAATTAAGCTACTTGTCACAGAACTGCGAGGATCTTTTTGTAATCATGGTAAGTGGAATCTCACAGAGTGCTCTGCACAAAACTCCCCAACCCTTGAATAACTAAACTTTTTTTGGGAGTGGTGGTTTTGGAGTGCCGAAGGTTGCCGATCCCTGGTCTATGCTGTGACAACCCTTCTATCACATTGGCTACAGAGCTGTGCCATGGAGCGGGTCAAGGCTCTTTTACACCCAGTGGAGATACCTTCTGGTCTTGTGGATTGAAGCGATTCCCCTCCTCTACTTGAACAACTTGTCTCCTCATTCCCCCCGTGGAAAAAAAAAGTGAAACTAGCAAATTGCTGCCGAAAGGAGTTACTTAACCAGCACTCACTTTGCTCATAATCAGGGTCCACCTTCTCCTTTTTTATCTTCCGGGAGTCGGCATCCTTACTGGACCTGGATCTTCCATCCTTGTCCCGAGTTTTTTCCCTTTCTCGGGACCTTTTGCGTCTCTCTCGTTCCCGTTCCTTATGCTTGTGCTTCTTATGCTCCCGGTGACGATCTTCACTTCCAGCAGCTCCATATGAGCTGTCCCGATCTCGATCCTTCTCCTTATGTTTCTTAGAGGAACCCATTGCTGTGACAAGATAAAATACATGATATAATGCATGGACTTTACAACGTGCAACATCTTATTAACGTATCCTTCACTTACAAGAAGTTAGTAGCATGGAGAGATGCTCCCCTAAGATGCTAAGGCTCCCCTCCATTAATTCATGACAAGGCTGCCTACCAGAATAGGGGCTCAGTGGACTCTCGTTCTCCAGTAAGGCATACATATGGAATATCATTTGGAATTACCAGAAATGTGTACTATATGGCCAAAATGTTTGGGCCTCCACTCCCCCTTTGAATTATAAAAGGCGTTGTCTGGGATGTTCATATTGATGACCTATCCTGAGGATAGGTGTCGGACCCCCGCCGATCAGCTGTTTGAGGAGAAGGTGCGTGCCGTGCCAGCGTTGCCTCCTCTTCAATGTTTACCTGCCCCCCATCGCATGCACAGCAGTGAGCAGGTGTAATTATACCCAAGCCGCCCTATTCATTTCAATGGGACAGCTAGTTCCTATACACTTCTATAGGAGTGATTGGACCCCCGCCGATCTGATATTGATGTCCTATCCTGAGAATAGGTCATCAATAAAAATAACTTGGACAACCCCTTTAAGCTCAGAGGTTTCACCCACACCCACTGCAAAGAGATGCATAAAACCAAGCACACTGCCATGCCATCTCCACAGACAAACACTGGTAGCAGTAGGGTTGTTGAAGAGCTCAAAGACTTTAAACGTGGCACTGTCTTAGGACACCATCTCTGATCGACCCCTGTGAGCTGTAAGTCATTCCTGTTAAGTGGAAGCATCCAGGAGTATCAACAGCTCAGCCCCAAAGCACTGCCGAGCCCACAAGGCTCCTGTGAGCACAGTGCCGTACACTGTATAGCGGCTGTGCTCGGTACTGCCACTCAGCCCCATTCACTTGACTGAGCTGCATGGTGTCAGTAATGAATGTCACGTCACCGGCCTAGGAAGAGGCCGCAGTGATCACCAAGCGCCATGGTCGGGGATCTCAGGAGTCCCCGTCTGAGGACAGACCTTCAATATCAATAACTTAACTAACCCTTTTACTATTTGGCAGTCTGACAGACAAGTGCAGCTTTGGCAGATGCTTGTAGGAAGCTCCCTAGTGGAATCCATGATGCAGACTGTATAATTTGGTGGGGTAATGGTATAAGGCCTGTTTTTTGTTTTTTTTTTGGGGGGGGGTGCTCAGCTGGAATCTGTAGATCAGTACTTGATTACTGTTCATAACACTGGGTCAGATTGACTAATACCGTCTATGGGTACAGCCACATATGACGGGGATTTTGCCATGTATGCCCATTTGCCAGGCAAGGCACAAAAAGTGTATAAAACAGTTAAAAGGAACCTGTCATCACCTTTATGCTACCCATACTAATGGCAGAATAAAGTAGAGACAGGTGAGTAGATTTCAGCGGTCTGTCATTTATAAGTTAAAAGTAAGTGGTTGCCGAGAACCAACATCACAAACATTGCAGACTAGGCTTGGAAAAGAGTCAAATCTTCTTGAGAAGAGTCATGGTTATTCATGAATTCCTGCTCTCCCTGCCCTCCTGCTGATGACTGACAGTCTTCTACATAGTTTTCTCCCTTTCTCTCTAGGAGAGAACTGCCAGTCATCAGCAGATGGGTGGGGAGAGCAGGAGATTAGGAATAACCATGACTCTTCTCAGGTAGATATGACTCTTTTCAAGGCCTGGGCTGCAATGATTATTATGCTGGTTCTCGGCAGCCACTTACTTTTAGCTCATGAGTGACACACCGCTGAAATCAGCATTTCTGTCACTATTTTATACTGCCCTCAGTGAGGTCACCATAAAGTTGATGACAGGTTCCCTTTAAAGGGGTTTTCCGGGATTTTACTACTGATGACCTATCCTTCTCAAATAGCTGATCGGCGGGGGTCCCGGGTGTCGGACCCCTACTGATCAGATACTGATGACCTGTCCTGAGTATAGGTTATCAGTAGTAAAATCCTGGAAAACCCCTTTAATAAATCTGGTGCACAGCGTGTGTGCGCTAGTTCTGCCTCAATCTGAGCCTGAATTCTTTGGCATTATCATTAGTAAATCTGCCCCACTGTGTGTAAATTTAGTTCGAAGAAGATATTACAATCCCTGTGTCCAAATAAATGTCCCCTTCTCCACTCATTAGCTGCATATAGTGAGGTCTATGCATGCAGCTTTCTCAATAGACAACCCATCTATACGAAGACTTATTTAAAGACTGAAATATATGCATAAAACGGACAAACAGATTTTATATGAGGATTACCACACAGACGAGCCGTGTATACTGGAATTTATATATGAGGATTACCCCACAGTTGAGCCGTGTATACTGGAATTTATATATGAGGATTACCCCACAGACGAGCGTGTATACTGGAATTTATATGTGAGGATTATTCCACAGACGAGCCGTGTATACTGGAATTTATATATGAGGATTACCCCACAGACGAGCGTGTATACTGGAATTTATATGTGAGGATTATTCCACAGACGAGCCGTGTATACTGGAATTTATATGTGAGGATTACTCCACAGACGAGCCGTGTATACTGCAATTTATATATGAGGATTACTCCACAGACGAGCCGTGTATACTGGAATTTATATGTGAGGATTACTCCACAGACGAGCCGTGTATACTGGAATTTATACGTGAGGATTATCCCACAGACGAGCCGTGTATACTGGAATTTATACATGCGGATTACCCCACAGACGAGCGTGTATACTGGAATTTATATGTGAGGATTACCCCACAGACGAGCCGTGTATACTGGAATTTATATATGAGGATTACTCCACAGACGAGCCGTGTATACTGGAATTTATATGTGAGGATTACCCACAGACGAGCCGTGTATACTGGAATTTATATATGAGGATTACTCCACAGACGAGCCGTGTATACTGGAATTTATATGAGGATTACTCCACAGACAAGCCGTGTATACTGGAATTTATATGTGAGGATTACTCCACAGACGAGCGTGTATACTGGAATTTATATGTGAGGATTACCCCACAGACGAGCCATGTATACTGGAATTTATATGTGAGGATTACCCCACAGACGAGCCGTGTATACTGGAATTTATATATGAGGATTACTCCACAGACGAGCCGTGTATACTGGAATTTATATGTGAGGATTACCCCACAGACGAGCCGTGTATACTGGAATTTATATATGAGGATTACTCCACAGACGAGCGTGTATACTGGAATTTATATGTGAGGATTACTCCACAGACGAGCCGTGTATACTGGAATTTATATGAGGATTACTCCACAGACGAGCCGTGTATACTAGAATTTATATATGAGGATTACTCCACAGACGAGCCGTGTATACTGGAATTTATATGAGGATTACTCCACAGACAAGCCGTGTATACTGGAATTTATATGTGAGGATTACTCCACAGACGAGCCGTGTATACTGGAATTTATAAATGAGGATTACTCCACAGACGAGCCGTGTATACTGGAATTTATATGAGGATTACTCCACAGACGAGCCGTGTATACTGGAATTTATATATGAGGATTACTCCACAGACAAGCCGTGTATACTGGAATTGTGAGGAGGGAACGTGACAGGTGGTGATAAGTAGCATTTAGTAAATTTCTGAGATTACATAATGATTGATCGGGAACAAACGCCCGATCGCTGCCGCACAGACATTCTCCTCATCCTGTCAAGAAACAAGCAAATGTTCATTTGCCGGAGGATCGTTTTATGGGGCAGAAAACTGCTGCCTGTCACCCCAGCAAACAGCGGCGTGTGCTGCCAGTAATGTCAGTGAGCGGTCACAATCCACCTGCTATATCATTGACTGGGGAAGAAATCCGCCAGCGTAAAAGTAACCTTACATGGGCGGAACCCAGGCAAGAAAGAAGCCACGAGCGACGATACACAAGTCAGTCGGCGTACGCTTGTCTACAAAAAAATCCGGCAGCCTTCTGACCTGCAGAGGCAAGATGGTTTCCTTAGTACTTAACCCTCCGTCCGCCGATCCCACTGTCTCCATCATGTGTCTAAGGCTACTTTCACACCAGCGTTTTTGCTGGATCCGTCATGGATCAGCAAAAACGCTTCCGTCATAATAATACAACCGCCTGCATCTGTTCTGAACGGATCCGGTTGTATTATCTTTTAAATAGCCAAACTGATCCGTCTTGAACTCCATTGAAAGACAATGGGGGACAGATCCGTTTTCTATTGTGTCTGAGAAAACTGATCCGTCCACATTGACTTACATTGTGAGTCATGACGGATCAGTTTGGATCAGTTTCTTCATGCGGACACCAAAACGCAGCAAGCAGCATTAGTGTCCGCCTCCAAAACGGAATGGAAACTGAACTGAAGCAAAACTGATGCATTCTGAACGGATTCTTTTCCTTTCAGAATGCATTAGAACAAAACTGATCAGTTTTGGACCGTTTATGAGAGCCTGTGACGGATCTCACAAACGGATCCTTACAACGCAAGTGTGAAAGTAGCCTTAGGAGAATTGGCCGCACGACAAAGGATTAACCACCCTGCCTTACACGTCAGAAGGCAGACAGATATTCAGAAAAGTCTGGAGAACCCCTTTAAAGCGCCTTTCACACAGCTGAAGGAGGAGGTCTGTGACACATGACGGTTCTGCAGGTTTCTGGGGTAACCAGCGGCATATTTATACTGGTTCCCAGTACCTGACCCAATCCTTGGCTGGTATAAAAGGGTCCTTAGGGTGAGGGTTGTTGGGTGGTGGTCCTGGAGCCCATACATTCTGAGCACAGGAGAAAGGCTCCCCCTGGTGCCATGGCATTAGACCCTCTGAGCAGGGGCCACCCTTACTATAATGAGGAGGTGATACCTGTACCACAGAGCAGTGGCGGCGCCCGCACCAGTGCAACGTATGTAAATACTGCTGCAGGGAACCTTCCGCATCCTACATAACGTCGTAATATGTGTACGAGGGGGCGTGACCCTCCCGCACTAATACATGTCTGCTGAACCAGACCGGTATAGACACAGACCCCCGGCCGGTACAAACAATCCCGATCTACTCACTTCTAGCAGCGTCCCGGCTCCGTTCCGCAAGATGGCTGCCACAGCAGTCGCACCAGTGACGTCAGCACAGCTACGACGCTCTAGGAAATGGGTAATGCCTGTACTAAGCGCAGGAACCCTGCTCTTCTGGCGTCACCTCCTTGTTGCAGGGAGGTAGCTAAACTCCATGCGCCGTAAGGACCTTCTGACGTTAACTGGGTCACGTGACATTCCAAGCCTCAGTTTCAAAGTGACCATGCGTCTCACTCTAAGGCTCCATTTACACGTCCTGTTTTTCTTTCATGATTCGATCCTGATCCTGATCTGGATCCATTAATTTCAATGGGTCCTGAAAAAATCAGGATCGAATCAGGAAAGAAAAACAGGACGTGTGAATGGAGCCTAAGAGCAATCATTAGGGCTAGGGCTCATGCATACACAACCCTGTGTGTTTTGTGGTCTGCAAAAAATATGGATGACGTCTATGTGTATTCCATATTTTGCGGAACAGCTGGCCCCTAATAGAACAGTACTATCCTTGTCCGTAACACAGACAGTAATACGACATGTTCTACTTTTTGCAGAATGGACATACGGAAATAGAATGCATACAGAGTAACGTTTTTTTGGGGTTTTTTTTGCGACCAGATGAAATGAATGGTTTCTCATAGGTTCCAGAAAAAAAAACGGAACGGACACAGAAAGAAAATATGTTCACGTGCATGAGCCCTTAGGGTAGGTTCACATCGTGTTTTTGCGATCTGTGGCTTTTGTATCCTGCAGAGTCTGGTAAAAAAAAAAAAAAAACGTATACTTTTTTTTTTTTTACAATGGAACTCTGGCGAACAGATCCCACTGTAGGGCCGGGGTCGCCAACCAAGTCTGTAAAAATAAGGCTGGGTTCACATCACGTTTCTCTCATCTAATCGTGTACAAAAAATATATACGTTAACGGATGAATTAGACAGATGACGTACAGTGGCATCTGTTCACCATAAAGTTCCATTGTAAAAAAAAAAACGCATTTTTTACCGGACTGTGATACAAGATACTGATACAAGAACATGGTGTGCTGCGTTTTTGTATCCTTTTTTTTTCCTAACGTATGTGTCAAACGGAGGCATAAAATGTGATGTGGACCCACCCTAAGCAACTTTTTTTCCTGTGTCCATCAAAAATATAGATGTGTCCATGGTTGTTTTGAGAATGGTGGTTTTTGACCAGATTTTTTTGGTGGTAATTATCATCATTTTGCGGCTCACAGTAAATGCTGGTAATGAGGGGTTATCAGTATATATTAGCACTGGTGGCTTGCAGCTCTGGGGTCCTGGGTTTGAATCCGACCAAGGACAACATCTGCATGGAGTTTGTATGTTCTCCCCGTGTTTGCCTGGGTTTCCTCTGGGTTCTCCGGTTTTCTCACACACTCTAAATACAGATAGGGAACTTAGATTGTGAGTCCCATTGGGGACAGCGTGATGCTAATGTCTGTAAAGTGCTGCGGAATAAGTAGCGCTAAATAAGTGCATAAAATAAATAAATATTACTTGTAATCTTTATCATTTATTATGGTTTCTTGCCAGTTTTGCGGACTAGGATCAGCAAAAAAAAAAAAAAAACAGATGGCACACAGACGTCATCCATATTTTTGAGGATTCCTGTTTTGTGCACCGCAAAATCCATATGGTTGTGTGCATGAGCCCTAAGTGTGTGTTTCTGGGCAGATCTGGGGTGGGCTTAGATGCCCTAATTTTACCGAGATGTTGGTGAGTATGCTGTGTAAACACTACCCTACCGGCTGTGTTGTTTTTTTTTATGCCCTCATAACAAGGCAAGGCACACTGCCCCCAGTGGCAAATGTATGAGGTTGGCAAGTTCTGGACAACCCACCAAACCCAACGTACCATATTGTTACTGGGGACAGGGTGGTTGCAGGACTTGGATACATACAGTTTAGCATTGTTTATTTATTTTTTAGGATTTAACCCCTTGGCGACAATGGACGTACCGGTACGTCATGGGCGCGAGGTACTTAGCGCAACAGGGCGTACCGGTACGTCATGCATGTTAACCCCCGCTGCTCAGTGCAGCGGGGTTAACATGCTTTGATGGCTGCTGTTAGACACAGTCAGCCATCCATAGTGAAGGCCTAGGGGGGTGCCGTGCACCCCCCATAATGGCGATCGCTGTGAATGGCTGGTCTATTCAGACCAGCCATTCACAGCAGGCTCCGTGTACTCGGCGGGGATAGCGCTATTCTAGCGAATCCCCGCCGAGTGTCAGTATTTAGGGGGAGGTCAGGGTGTCCCCCCCACCCCCTTGATTGGCTGTGGGCAGATGGGTGGGCAGATGGGCGGCGGGGGGAGACTTGCAATGTGCGGGCGGCTGCCGCGAGTGCCGCCCGCAATATTTCAGGATGCCGAGCGGTATTCAAGCAGAGTATCAGCATACAGCTGATACTCTGCTTGAAACTGCTGACATCGGTGCTGGCACCGATGTCAGCAGTTTAACCCCTTCCATGCCGCGGTCCGTAGGGACCGCTGTATGGAAGGGGTTAACAGGGAGGGAGCGCTCCCTCCCTCTCCCATCGGCGCTGCGGTGCGCTGGCAGCGCCGATGGTGTGGGCAGATGAGAGGGAGGAAGCTCATCGGAACGCTGCTCTGCTGTGGCAGCGTCCCGATGGTTACCATGGCAACCAGACGCTTTCGTCTGGCTTGCCATGGAAGCCTGTTCAAGCTCCTGCTAAAGGCAGGAGCTTGAACAGGCTATAAGAAAATACACTGCAGTACACTATACAGTGTACTGCAGTGTATTGTAAAATACCAGACCACTGGTTCTTGAAGAACCAAGTGGATCTGAGTCAAGAAAGTGGAAAAAAAAAAAAGTTAAAATTGATTAAAAATAAAAAACCACACAATACATAAACATGTTAGGTATCGCCACATCCGTAACAACCCGCTCTATAAAAATATTACATGAGATGGCCCCCCAGGCGAATGCTGTAAAAAATTTTTTTTAAAAACTATGCCAAAATAGCCATTTTTTCCCCTCTTCCCTCACAAAAAGTGTAATAGCAGGCGATCAAAAAGGCGTAATTACCCCAAAATGGTATCAATTCAACCGTCATCTTGTCCCGCAAAAACTGTACCCTACCTGAGACAATCGCCCGAAAACTGAAAAAAATATGGCTCTCTGAAAATGGCAACACAAAAAAAAATATTTTATTCTGTTCAAAATTCATCTAATGTGTAAAACTTTCCAACAATAAAAAAGTTGGACATATTGGGTATCGCTGCGTCCGTAACAACCTGCTCTATAAAAATATTACATGAGATGGCCCCCCCAGGCAAATGCTGTAAAAAAATTTTTAAAAAAACTATGCCAAAATAGCCATTTTTTTCCCTCTTCCCTCACAAAAAGTGTAAAGCAGGCGATCAAAAAGGTGTATTTACCCCAAAATGGTACCAATAAAAACCTCACCTCATCCTGCAAAAAATGAGCCCCCACATAAGACAATAGCTCAAAAAAATAAAAATCAATGGCTCCCGCAAACCACTCCATCAAAATCTGTGTTGTAAAATCCATATGGCGCTCCTTCTGTTCTGAGTCCTGCCATGTGCCCCCACAGCAGTTTACCACAACATATGGGGTGTTGCCGTATTCAGGAGAAAATGGGTAACAAATTATGGGGGGGCTTTTCTCCTGTTACCCCTTATGCAAATAAAAAAAATTGGGGCTAAAGCAATATTTTATTGGAAGAAAAAAAATTTTCATTTTCACAGCCAAGTGTTTCCAAATTCCGTAAAATGCTTAGGGGGTCAAAGTGGTCAGTACCCCCCTTAATATATTCTTTGAAGGGTGTAGTTTCAAAAATGGGGTCACTTTATGAGGGTTTCCACTGTAGGGGTATGTCAGGGTCTCTCAATTACAAAATGGTGCCTAAAAACTATTCTAGCAAATTTTGCCTCCAAAATCCGTTATGGCGCTCCTTTCCTTCTGACCACTGCCACAAACCCATAGAGACGTTTACCACCACATATGGGGTATTTCTGTAAACTGCAGAATCAGAGCAATGTAAATTGAGGTTTAGTTTCTGTTAACCCTTGCTATGTTGCAAGAAAAAAAATATTAACATGAATAATCTACGAAAAAAGTGAAATTTTGAAATTTCACCTCCATTTTCCATTAATTCTTGTGGAACACCTCAAGGGTTAACAAAGTTTGTAACAACAGTTTTTTTATAATTTGAGGGGTGTAGTTTCTAAAATGGGGTCATTTATGGTGGGTTTCATTATGTAAGCCCCTCAAAATCACTTTATATCTGCATTGGTGCTAAAAAAAAATGGTTTTGGAAAATTTGGTGAAAATTTGAAAAATGGCTTTTAAACTTCTAAGCCTCCTAACGTCCTAAAAAAGTAAAATGACGTTTACAAAATGATGCCAACATAAAGTAGACATATGGGGAATGTAAAATAATAACTATTTTTGGAGGTATTACGGTGTATTTTGAAAGTAGAGAAATTGAAATTTGGAAATTTTTCAGAATTTTTGGTAAATTTGGGATTTTTTCATAAATAAGGGTGAAATATATTGACTCAGAATGTGTCACGAGAAAACAATCTCAGAATGGCCTGGATAAGTAAAAGCGTTCCAAAGTTATTACCACATAAAGTGACACATGTCAGAATTCAAAAATTTGGCCCAGACATTAAGGCCAAAATGGGCTCTGTCCTCAAGGGGTTAAAGGGGTTGTCACATATCCACAGGATAGGGGATAAGTGTCTGATAGGCGGAGGGCCAGCAGTTGGGGCCTCAGCTGATCACTAGAACATGTCCCTGTGGTCAGCGCTGTAGGACCACCGGAGATGGGGCTGGTTATCTCCAATGGAATGGCATTGGAGCATGTGTGACTATTTTAAGATTGGTGAATCAGATTCTAACTTTCATTTTCCAAAAGGGTGGTATCTAGAGATGAGCAAACGTGCTCGTAATGAGCATTGTACCGCTCGGCTCCACTGCGCTCGCATGGGTGCAGGCAGCCGCTTCCGTCGGGTGAGGAGGACGGAAGCGGCTGCCTGCACCCATGCGAGCGCAGGGGAGCCGAGCGGTACACTGCTTATTGCGAGCACGTTCGCTCATCTCTAGTGGTATCTGATTGGTTAATACGGGCAGCTAAGCCAGTCTTCCTTTGCACCAGTTTTGATAAATCTCCCCCAATACCTTAGTTTTGTCACCATGTTAAACTGCTGCAGAGATGTCTGCAATTCTATTCATATGCAAATGAGCACCTTGGAGCACTAGGAGGAGGGGCTGAATTCTTGGAGCACTTCTTTCATAATACCCCGGTGAAATGTATCATTTTAATCAGCATGATGAGTCCTACCAGGCAGTATGCGTGGTTAAACATGCCGACAGGGGCTCTTTAAGAGCAGCACACACAATGGTATTGTATTCTTACTCAAAACTAACTTAAAAGGTAATGGGGGCCATGTGCACACGCAGTGAATCTCTCACAAAAGGTTAGTTGTGCTGCAATCTGCGAATAGTTCCCTCACACGCCAAGTCTAAAAATGTGGGCATGGCGTTCATCATTTTCTACGCATGTTTTAGGCAAGAAAGCCGTCTTACATTTAGAACTGGCGCTGGATGCAATGAAGTAACGCAGAGGCCGGCACCTCTTCATAAGTTCGGCGTATCCACAGCCAGATATAGGGGTCATTAAGACTGGTGTCTAAAATGCCGGTCTTAATAAATGACCCCTATCTATATGAGTGGGGGTTCATAAAGCCCACAGTTTGTAGGTCATTCCACCGCCATGACCATAGATCAGCGCCTCCTTATAAATGATTGAAAATAAATTTTCTCACAAAATCTAGCAAACAAGACAGCTGACTGCTGATCCCACACCAGAGGTAGAAGAACACACAGGTATATGGAGGCGTCTAATGATTACACTTTTACTCGGTAATATGTTATCTTTCTTTATAAACTTTAGTCTCCGGCTTAGGCTTATAAGCAGTCATTATAATACAACGATGGGTGAGGCTCTCTCTTCTTCAGGAGTAACGGGAATGCATAAAGAAAAAAAAATGTACAAAACAAGAAGAGATGAGATGAGAATGAAACAAAGGCAGGACCTTCAACTCAACAGGTCGCGTAGTAAATGATTGGGTCGCAGAGGTAAAGGCCATATTTACAGCACAGGAGTCTGAAAAAAATCTATCCCAGTGCTGTGGACGCGTCTCCGCCATCACACCCCAGAGTCTCCGCTCACTGAAAGTACTCCATTATACAAAGCCCAGATATTCACTCTTTCTCTTCTTCCTCCTCACTTTCCTCCTCACTTTCGGATTCCTCTTCGCTGTCTTCATAGTAGACTCGGTTAGTGTTGACAAACAGGTCACTGTCATCTTCTGAATCATCATCGTCTTCAGCTCCAGACTTATCGCCTTTGGAATCCTGTGATTCTGCCCCCTTGCTGCTAAAGCAAAAGAAGATTGGGAAAAAAAATTAAAAAATTAATTTCCTAAACACTTCACTGTTAAACAGGTTCTCTGGGCTACAGATACCATAAGGCCCTCGTACCTGTGTTGCAGACCGCAAACAGCGGGTCAGTAATACACGGGCACTGGCCATGTGACTTGAATGCGTCCGTAATCTGCAAGATATGGCAAAAGAGAAGACATATTTTGTGGACGCACGGATTGGAAGCCCACAGAAACCCTTGCAAGCCCTTCCGTGGGCTTCCAGGTCCGTGCCTCCGCACCGCAAAAGATAAGACATGTCCTATCTTTTGCCATATCTTGAGGATCGTAGACCTATTCAAGTCAATAGGTCCGCACCACAGCAAGGAGTTCACACAGCCGGTGTCTGTGTTTTGTGGACCCCTAGTTTCAGTCCACAACATGGGCATGGGGACCATAGTTGTGTAACAGGAAGTCAGCCACCACACTAGCATCCTTAAACTGACATACACTGCATGATCTCTGCAGTGGAAACGTGTAAGTGCCACATACTTACAACCGTATCCATTTCACAAAATATGGATAACGACGGTGTCTATTCAGCAATTTTCTCACAATTACCATAAAAAATGGCAATTCGTGTCTCAAAAACGGACAAGAACAGGCCACTCAATAGTAACAGAAGAGGTGTGGGCGAGACTCAGCCCACGTGACACTGACACTGCTTTTGGCGCAACTTGACGACCACGGGATTAATGAGATTATCTTTTGATTTCTAAGAGGTGACAACACATTTCAGAGCAACAGAGCTCCTTTTTCAAGTCTGTAAGCCGGGTGGGAGAATTAGCGATGCAGCTACACACGATGCAAGCTTGTACTCTGTGTGCTCCGAAACGCGTTGTCATCTGTTAGAAATAAAAAAAGTGTCAGTGCCACGTGGGCCGAGTCTCGCCCACACCTCTTGTTACTTATGATGTCCCTTCCTCCTGAACGCCGGGAACCCCTCACAACGAGCATTGGACGACAGCGGCAGCACCAACCTCTTCTCCATCCCCGCCTACACTAGCGTTGCGCCTATGGTTGCACAACAGAATAAAGTGAGCCTAATCAACCAAATTGACACCATATTTATGCATACTGTCCTAGGAGTGCCTCTTTTCCCGCTTCTTGCCCTACATTGAGGAACAGACCACATTCTCTAATTTGCGAACGGCCACATGGTTGAGGCCGCATGAGGCCTGAGTGTGGAAAGAAAACCCCTTGCCTCATGGTGCATTTCTTTTGCAGTTTTTTTTGTTATGTTTCCCCTTCTGAACTCCCTTCCCCTGTAGATCAGTACAAAAAAATCATTTAAAAAAGAAACTGTGGGTAAAACACGGTAAGGAAATGCTTGGCAGGACTTGAATCAAAAGGTTTGCTAGTAATGTGTTTTTAGAGAAATCTCCTTAAAGTGCATCCTTCCAGAAACTACAGGGGAAATTTATCATCTCCCTGTGCCACTTCAAAAGTCAAACACAAAGTGCCATTTTTACCCTGCCCTCACCACTCTCTGAAAAAGGAGCATGACGATGGCGAGGCCAGTGGGCCTGATGCATTTATCTTCATTTGAGCCAGTTTTCTGGAACAAATGAAGACAGAAAGCTGAGAGCTGCTGCAGGTTTCATTCTGGCTCACGGACATACGGTGGATGTGCCTAATTTATGACAAGTCCTGCAAGTGGCGCAAATTAGGTGCATCCTTCAGCAGTGCAGGAAAAACTGGGGGTCAGTCAGCACATCCAAGTATGCAGGTGCACGTCACATGGCTGCAAATAGGAAAGTAAAAAAATGCAACAGCACTCTGCAAACACAGACAATAAAAATGAGTACATATAATACTGCCATACTCACCATCTACACGGTACTAGTGCTACATTGTAAATGTGAGATTCTTGGCAAATAATTTTGTACAAAAATTATCTGTGCCCGTCTGCCCTACATCAAGGAGATCTCTTTAAGACGGGAACCTAACACTAAACGCCATAGTCACTAAGTGCCATAGCAGTCTCCATTAACTATAGAGGATGCAGGCTCCACATGCATGCTAAGCCGACATTATATTGTATCTCTTATGGTGCCAAAATGGCCTCCACTGATTTTAGGGAATGCTGGCTCCACATGCATGCCGGGCCCACACAATACGATACCTCATTGGTGCCACACTGACCTCTGTTACGCTCAGGGAATGCAGGTTCCACACAATGCTGAGCCCACTCTGTATTTCACCTCGCCTGGTGCCAACTGGCCTCTAATGCATATAGGGAGAGCAGGACACGCGGACTCGCAGAGCGCTGTCGCATTTTTTTATGTTTTACTTCAGCAGTGCAGGAGATTTCAAAGACTGACGTAAAATGCCGATCTTTGATAAACCTCCCCCTGTATTTGTGCCTTTTCAACAAACTCAGCAAAAAAAAAAAAGGAATACAAATTCAATGACACAAAATCATACCTCTCTTTTTCCAACTCCGAATTTTCTGCTCCATCTTTATTGAAACCTAAAGGCCTTAATGATGATAAAGAAAAGAAATATTCAGATGTGTTAGACTGTAACCTTGAGGATCAGCTATGCTTTTACTCCACACCCAGGCCTCATAGGTGTGTCCAGTTCAGAAAACACAATCTGTGTAGGAGCTGCTTGTTTCACAGGATTGCATGGCATTATAATGATTTATAATGCTGTGTGTCTCTGCCTGACCTTGCTTCTACAGAATTATACTGACGGCTCATTTCCATGGTTATGACCACCCTGTAATCCAGCAACGGTGGCCATGTCTGCACACTATGGGAAAAAGTGCCATCCTATGTGCACTCTCGCAGTCCCAGCCACCAGAGAGGCCGGTGCCTTTTCCTATAGTTTGCAAACATGACCATCACTGCTAGATTACAAGGTGGTCGTAACCCTTGGATATGAACAGTGTATAATGCAATGGAAAAATGAATCAAGACAGCAAAGGAGACAATATGGACAATCACAATACATTAGTAAGTGCCTTGTATTAACTTTCTCTACATGATAAATGCCATTTGCTGATGTGACACAACCCCTTTAAAGAAGAACTCCCGCAAAAAAATTTATTCCATGTTCTGCTAGAAATGTACATGATGTAATCTGTAGTGAATGTCATTTTCTTACCAGTGTCTGTATTTTTGACTTATATCATCCTGAAGTTTCTTATCTGTGTCATGTGACTAGGAATTAGACTCACCAACTCACACAGAGACTTATGTGCGGACAGGAAGTCTAATTTTCTATGCATTCCTATGGGAGCCTCACTTTCAGTCTCATAGGAATGAATAGAGCAGTGACTGGCTTCCTGTCCTGGGTCAGTTGGAGGTCAGGGAGTTGGTCACATGACCCAGCTACAATAAGAAGAGAGGTTATTACTCAATTTCATTCTCTGATAAGAAGATGACAATCACTACAGATTATATCATGCACCTTTCTAACAGGTCAGAGAATAAAAATTTTTGCGGGAGTTCTTCTTTAAGTCTTTCATATAGAAAATCCTTTACATGGGTACAATTCTTCATTCTCAACGACTGGTGTTTAGGGAAAGTCCTGTCACTTTCTATACAGTTATACCAATCAGCATATTTTCATATACAATTCCCCTGCATGTTCAAAAATAGATCTAAAAAATACCAGTTTCTTTCTTACTGAAATTCCTTGCCAATCTGACATTACAACCCGTGTAACTAAGGGACAGTAGAAATTTTCCACATAATCAGACAATCATCTATAGAACGCCGCCAATGCTTAAACCTGGTGGCCATTGATAGACATATTATTCTTTCCACGCGCTCATGAAAATATTTTAGTGACTGGAGGTGAATTTGGCTCCCATCATCATGGAGGTACTCTGTAGGTAGAATACTATGAATGTGCCCAAAGTACACACAGACTTTCTTTTGGCTTGTATCTAATATGCTGTCATTCACGTTTATTTCTGGTGAGAAAACAGACAAGAATAGGAGATGTTCTTTCTTTCTTTTTTGCAGGTCAGTCAAATAAACCCTTTAAATACCTTATTAAAGGGGTTACCCTGGGAAAGATAATGATGACTTATCCTCAGGTTAGGTCACCATTATCACATCGGTGGGGTCCGAGTCCCAGTACCTCTTCCTATCGGCTGTTTCAGGGAGCTGACACGCATGCCTGAGCTCTGGTGAGCGCTGTACATCATATAGTGGCAGTGCCTGGTATTGCGGTTCAGCGCCATTGACTTGAATGGGACTGAGCTGCAACAAGGCCATATGACCAATGTATGGTGACATCACACAGCCTAGGAAGAGGCTGCGGTGCTCACGGAGCGCGAACCTCTTCTACTAGCTGATCGGCAGGGTCCAGGGTGTCGGAGCCCCACCAATCTGACATCTTTTACTGAAGAGCCCTTTCAACATATATTGTAGAGTAAATAACAGCCCGGGCACTGTGCAAGAAGAATCTTACCATAAGCCTTCTTTCTGTAGGAGGCGCTGATGGTCCTTATATATGATAAAAGTGATCTCTGCCTTCACCTTCTCTCCTTCAGCAATAGGATCGACAATAACAAAATCACCTGAGCGGAAGAAACGAGAAGATATCAAACGATGGAAAAGTGAATGTCCGTCACTCACCGTAACCCCTTTGTGCATTATGAACGTCATAATGAGTGAGGGGATGTATGGAGCGGGCTTCTGTGTGTATCATACAGCCGCCCCTGTCATTTAACCCCTCAGCGTTGATCGCGGCACCTGTGAGTGAAGGCAGAGGGGTGTGGCTCCCTCTGCCTTCTGATCGGAGCCCCCGCAGTGAAATTTTAGGGCTCCAATTGGTTGCACTGGCAGCCTGGACGCTGCTGAAGCCATCCAGGCCTGCCATAGCGTTCTCCATACTGAGCTATGCACGAGGCACAGCTCAGAATGGATAGGGGAAAATCTTATTCACACTAATAGAGATCCACTAGGCCCCTAAGGGGTGTATTAGTTTTAAAATAAAAAGTTAAAAAAAAGTTAAAACAAAAAATGAAAAAAAAAAACAAACCCCACCAAAATACTAAAAGTTGAAATCACCCTCTTTCCCAATTTTACATCTAAAAATATATAAACAATAAAAAAATAAATATATTATTTATAGTTGCGAACACCGTAACAGAATAAACAAACGATTCGCCATTTTATTTGTCATATTGTCCCCCCAAAATTAAATAAGTGATCAAAAAGAAGTACATACCACAAAAATTGTACCAATAAAAAATACAGTTTGTTACACAAAAAACAAGCCCTTATACAGCTCTGTAGACTGAAGTATAAAAGTTATGGCTGCAAAGAAAATTTAATTTTTTTTTCCCCAAAGGTTTTCCCTTTCAAAGTAGTAAAACAAAAAAAACCCTATATAAGTTTGGTATTGCTGTATTTGTATTGAGCCGCAGAATAAGAACGTCTGGTCATTTTTAGCACACAATGAACACAGTGATGTCAAAACCCCAAAAACCTTGGCAGGATTCTGATTTTTTTTTTTTTCCATTTTGCCACACAAATAATTTTTTCCTGTTTTCAAATACAAGATATGGTAAATTAAATGGTGGCATTAAAAAACACATTGTGTCCCACAAAAAAATAAGCCCTTATATAGCTATGTGAACGGAAAACTAGAAAAGTTATGGCTATTAGAACATGGGGAGGAAAAATCCAAAATGCAAAAATGAAAATAGGCCTCAACACCAAAGAGCAAGGCCCTTTTCACACGGGCGAAATTTCTGCACCCGCACTGAATCCTGACGCATTCATTTTAATGGGTCTTTTCACATAAGCGATGTTTTTCACGCATCAGTTTGCCGTTGCGTGAAAATCGCAGCATGTACTATATTCTGCGTTTTTCACTCAGCCCTGGTCCCATTGAAGTGAATGGGTCTGCGTGAATCACGCATTGCATCCGCACACAAGTGTGGATGCAATGCGTGATTCGCTGATGGTTGCTAAGATGTTGTTTGTAAACATTCAGTTTTTTTATCACATGCGTGAAAAACGCATGAAAACGCTTCGCATTTGCGCGGAAAAAACTGAACGAACATATGCAATCAAAACTGACTGCGATTGCGTGCGGATTTTCCGGAACGCACCCTGAACGCATCTGGACTGAATCGGTGACGCTCGTGTGAAAGAGGCCTTAAGATTAGAATGAGGATTCTCACAAAAGGTTATGGACACCTTTAGGACATTTTTTTTATTATTGCAGTCTACTAATTTTGGGCTAAAAATATTTTTTTCATCTGGTTTTTATTAAAATTCCTCAGCTTTTTTCTTATACAGTTTCAGTGTATTTGATTACTAGTAGGGTTTCTGCTTCAGGCCTCATGGACACAAACATAAGCCACCCATGCTGCGGACCGCAATGCACGAGCACTGGCCGTGTCAATTCCATATTGCGGTGTGGACCCATTGACTTGAATGGGTCAGCGATCTGCAATATACTGTCCTATCTTTTGTGGTGCGTCGGCAGCTACCCAAAAGCCCACGGAAGCGCTTTCAAGTTCTTCCAATCCGTACCTCTGCTCTAATCCGTATCTTGTGGATTAAGGACCTATTCAAGTCAATGGGTCCGCATACGTGATACAGAACTCACACGGCCGGTCAGGGCTGTGGAGTCGGAGTCCATTTTGGTAAAAAGCTTAAATTAAGTTATCGCTTAAACATGCGCCATGTATGAGGGAGTCGGAGTTGGAGTTAGGGGAAATTGAGGAGTCAGAGTCGGGGCTTTGACTTACCGACTCCACAGCCCTGCAGCCAGTGCCTGTATATTGTGGACCCGCTGTTTGCAGTCCGCATTACAGGCACAGATGGCTTATTGTTATGTGTATAGGCCCTCACACTGAATCCATCAGACAACTGCTCTGTTGGATCCATCTGAAGCCCTTATCTGTACATTCTTAACAGCCAAATTTGTATCAGTTTGATACAGTTTAGCTTAAATGAGTGTTTATGAGCTGTCAGGAGTTCAGCGATAAGGGCTACATATCGAGCTGTCGGAGCAGTCGTCTGATGGATTCAGTGTGAAGCAGAGCCCGCTAGTCAAATGCACTAAAACTGAAGGCCATAGAAGAAGAAAAAAAGAAAGCTAATGGCTAAAAAATAGCCACAAATCCACCAAAAACAGCAGTAAATCACTGCATGATTTTATATGGAAAGTTTTCTAATTGTGTGTTTTTTGACAGTTTGAGGGATTTTTTTTACCTCTCTTGATCCAGATGTTCTTTCGGAATTTTGTGGGCATACTGGCTAAGAACCTGTCGCCGTCAGCCGTCTCCACCTCATGAAGATTATTGCCAGGACTTCCTAAAACCTTAAAATAAGAGGAATGCGAACATAATAACTACAAGTATACAATTGTCTCTATGAACAAAGTGAAAAAAAAGTCCTCTCCTATGGGCTTTGTGCTTCTGACCGCAACTGGTGACATAGCCGCAGGTGTCGTATACCGCTGAGGCCAGTGGTTCATCACAACAGTCACATGCCGTATACAGGAACAGCATCACAGCTGCCAAAACAGTAAATCATGCATATAAAAAGATATATAAATTAATCTCAGATAACACTTTTAAAGGGAATTTGTCCCAGAATGTTTTCCTCCTGACTTTTTTTTAATCGTTTTTTATTTTCTTTTGTTAAAAGCATTTAGAGAGATGCTTTACGGCAGCCCCATGGTCCATAGACACAGATCTGGAGGGGACCTCACTGATTTCCATGGGAGAGTTTTCTTGGCATGCTCTGTGATTCGTGCAGAGGACAGGGGGAGTAGATATGTTGTAATATCACCTATTGTGAATGGTGCATCCTGTGTTATCTATATATAGGTGATATCGGTCAATGTAATCCTGTAATGAGATAACTGCAGTAAAATGATCTGTACAGACCAGGAAGTGGAGCCTATTAGGTGCATATTAGGCTTCATGGACATTGCAAAAATATATATATATTTTTTTAAAATATACATATTGACGTGGAAAATTAAAAATAACCACCAAAAATTCTTTGGCGACATCCGGGGTGGAAGGAGAGTAACGGGCCCCTCGATCCACACCCCCGCCAGTATAGTCCAGACAGAGAACCTCTCTGCACCCGTCCATTATTGGGACAAGAAAACACTGGTGGGTGTCGGGGGGGGGGGCTTTTAACCTCTCTGTGTTCCTGTACCAATAGTGGGTGGGGGGACATCCTCCATGTGGTGCTGTCATGGAGGACGTCCTGGAAAACGGATTTAAAGGGGTTGTCTGCATTTTTTTTTGTATTGATGCCCTAGCCTCAGAATAGGTCATCAGTATCAGATCGACGGGAGTCTGATTCCCAGCAGCCATGCTGATCAGCTGTTTTAGGGTGCATTCACACGACTATGTATTTTGCGGTCTGCAAAATGCTGGATCCCTAAAAAATATGGATGGCGTCCATGTAACATCTGTGTTGCATCCATTTTTTTTTTTTTGCGGAACCGTTATAACAATGCCCATTCCTTCCCGCAAAAAGTACAAGAATAGGACATGTTTTGTCTTTTTTGTGGAAATGTAGAACAGACAAACGGATGCGGACAGAAAACAGTGTGCTGTCTGCATTGTTTGCGGAACCATTGAAATTAATAGTTCCACAAAAAATGCAGATCAGATGTGGAGCAAAAATATGGTCATGTAAATGGGGCCTTTAGGGAAAGCTGCGCTTGTATGAGTGCCGCCTTCTCTTCACTGTACCTGACTGCTGTTGGAACTGTAATTACAACTTCATCCTATTCACTTAGCTCCCCACCTATTAATATTACAAAAGTGGACAAACCGTTTAAACAATAGGTCATTCCCTTTAAAGGTGTTTTCTGATATTTTTATACTGGTGACCTATGCTCTGGACACTTTGATGCTGCGAGAAGGTAGCGGCACTCACAGGAGTGCTGGTGACTTCTCAAACAGCTGATCGACAGGGTCCTGGGTGTCAGACCCCCACCGATCAGATACTGATGACCTTTCCTGAGGATAAATCATCCGTATAAAAACTCCCTCAACAGAAGACATTTCTGCCCACAAGGTGTACGTTCAGTTCAGTCTTCAGAATTAGAGATTTCCTAAAATGGTTTACAGGCCGGGGTGGCGAGGTGCGGGCACTCACTCTCACTATGCGCTGATTCTCAGAAGGCTGAACATAATCCAGAAGAACCTCCTTCACCACATGTTTTCTTTTGGTCGCCTTGGACATGGTCTTCGGTGTAAACAGTGAAGGTTATTCCAGGAGATCAGGGGCTTCCGATGCTTCCTCAAAACATTGCAAGGAGGGCTACCTAAAACACAATGTGAAGGACTATAAACATGTACATCATACAGCATGCCTCCTATATAACCGCTATCAATGGGGATTATAGAGGAGCCGCGCCAACTGGGAAACTACAACTCCCAGCATGCCCTGACAGCCTGTACACAATGTATGATAACACCATATGTATAAAGGCAGTCTGCACCCACCATTACCAGGCTTCACGTGCAATACGTCATAGCAAGGTACAGCTGAGAAGCGGCGCCCATACATCTATGGAAACACGCATGACGTTTACACCTACCAATAAGCATCACACATGTTCTATGAGCTGCCGCTTCCGGGGTCTAATCACTAACTCTGGAATAGTAGTGTCTAAACTCCATGCGCCTTAAGGCCCTTCTGACGTCACAGAGTCATGTGACATTGGAAACCTGAATCCGAAAGTGACCGCGCGCCTCAACGTTAACACCATGAATAGGTCGGTTACTATTATTTTATATTACTAATCTTATTACCAGAGCACGTGGGATGTAGATAGTTCTCTGTTGGTACCTCCCGCGGCTCCTTTAAACCCACGCGGGTTTTAGCATGTCACGTGGCCTCGTGACATCACAAGGACCTTACGGCGCATGGCGTTTAGGATTTGGAGTACAAACATGGCCGCGAGAGGCTTCCGGTTTACGTCACCGGTGGGCAATACCATTACTCCGGGCCAAGCAGCATTCTTACCTGCTCCCCTCTGTTTTCGTGTCTGTGCACCTTTCCACCATCCTGTATTCACCGGAAGTACTAAATAGTTACTAAAGTTGTGGCCGGAAACGTTTGCTGAGTGTGCGGCTGCTTGGCGGGAAGGTTCATACACGGGCATAAAGGTTAGTTGTCCGGCCAGGAATTGGTTATTTTATTTATTTTTAAAGTAGGGGATGTGTGAACAGGGGCTGACGTGCTAAGACCGGTTTGGGGTGACATGAAGCCTGCATGTATCAGGGGACGTGCCGGGTGGTGCTTCACCACGTACTCTGTTCCCAGCACTGATCTGGGGACAATTCTGCAGTAGGGGGTGTTCCCTTGGGCTTGTTCACACAGTCTGTGGAGCACATGATGCGGTATTATCAGGAGCAAGGCTGCCAACCAGGATTGTTCTTATTTCTGGACAATTTATCCCAAAATCACGGACAGCCAACCTTTTTATAGACAAATTGGAAAACTATAATGAATGATAATGATTATAAGTATATAGCTCAATGTGAGCCGTCAACTGATGATCATCCAGCCCACCAGCCTAAAAAATAAAATCACGGACACCGGAAAAAAAGTTGCCTATTTTTATGGACTGTCCAGAAATTTCTGGACGGTTGGTGACCCCGATCAGGAGGAGGGGAGGTATTAGACACCTGCAGCTTCCATGTAACCACCTGTAGGTGTCGCTGCCAGTGCACGCCTTGTACCTTAACCCCTTGGAGGCGAAGCCCATTTACGTTTTTTATATTGTTTTTTTTTTCATCCCCCACATTCCGAGAACCAGAACTTTATTCCAGCACTTTTTATTTCTCTAATGTTACCTCTACAAGTATGTCTTCCAGTTCTTGCCTCTTCCTGCTACAAGTCTTTCTGCTTTCCCCGTTCTGGTCTGCCATCTTTATCTGCCTTTTCTCTCTACAATTCCTTCCCATGTAGCTGTAGTCTTGCCTACAAGTCCCAGAATCCTGCTGTCTGAAGGGGGAGTGTAAATGAGGGTGGGCGTTTCCTCCATAATGGTGTTTCCATCCACTCGCGCAACATTTTTTGTAATGAGTCAATGGTGTGACGCGACAGTCACACAAAAATCCATCTAATTGCGTGATTTTATTTTTTATGGTGTTCGCTGCGTAGGAAAATGCTCTTAGATGTTAATAGCTCTGATGTTTTTGGACACGGCAATAACATTTGTACAGAGGGGAGGTAACTAGTTGGGGGGTGTAACTGCACAGTCTGGACATGGCAGCGCTGATTGGATAGAGTGAGTCTGTGCAGGTACACACCCCCAACTGGTTACCACCCCTCTGTACCATTACTGAAAGAGGACCTTTCACCGCTCCTGACATGCCTATTTTAAAGGGGTATTCTCATCTTAGACAATGGGGGCATGTCGCTAGGATATGCCCCCATTGTCTTCCAGAACGGAGCGGGGAGCGTTGCGCTTGGAGGACCCCGGGGGTCCGGCCACCACCAGGCGCAGCTCCCCGCTGCGCTCATAGAAATAAATGGGAGCGCGCAAGCGTGGCCACCGCTCCCATTCATTTCAATGGAGCCGACGGAAGTAGCCGAGCCAGCTATTTTCGTCGGCCCCATAGAAATGAATGGAGGGCGGCTGCGCATGCGCAGTGCTCCCTCATTCAGTTCGGGGGCTATGTTCTGGATATAGGTGCAGGTCCCAGCGTTGGGACCCACACCTATAAGACAATGGGGGCATATCCTAGCGATATGCCCCCATTGTCTAAAATGAGAATACCCCTTTAATATCTTCATGCATTCCCCATGTAATAACAATTCTGGAAGATCTATTCTTATGGCTCTATGTTGTACCATTCCTTTATTATTTCTACTAGAAGTTATGAATGAATTGCTAGCAGTCTGCAGTAAGGGTACAGAGGGGAGGTAACCAGTTGGGGGTGTGTATCTGCACAGTCTGAATGTGGCAGCACTGATTGGCTAGAGTCAGACTGTGCAGGGACACACCCCCTAACTGGTTACCTCCCCTCTGTACCCTTACTGCAGACTGCTAGCCATTCACAACGTCTAGTGCAAATAATAAAGGAATGGTACAACATAGAGCCATGAGAATAGATGTTCCAGAATTGTTATTACATGGGGAATGCATTAGTTTATTAACACAGATATGTCAGGAGTGGTGAAAGGTCCTCTTTAAGTACATTTGTTTTATTGCAGCAATAAAAGTGAAACTGCAAACCTCCTGAATCCAGTGGAGAAAGAAGAGTCCATAGTTGCTTCTATTAAAGTTTCAGAAGACTCCATGGCTACACACTGAATATGAAACCTGACAAGTTCCACCAAAGTCCCTGCACCACATACATGATAAGGGTTCTCTAGCCAGAAAAAAAAGATTTTGCAAATATCCATTCCTGGCAAACTATAATTTCTTCTAAAGTATCTCGATTTTTAGCCCCTTTTTTTCTAGACTAGAATTCAGTTCTGACACGGAGGAAATGGTTCCCTGTCCGTTCTGCGTGGAGACATCAGCAGGTTGTGTGACTGTGTGTGGTTTGGGTGTCCTCTGGCCAGTGCTCCAATCCTCTTTCCTTCAGGCCAGTCCCTTCAGTATCAGCCTCTTACCCCATCTTCATCATGTACCATCTCACAAAAGAGCTCCCCTCCTACTGTACATACCATCTGGGATTATCCAGTGTGTGTCCTGGTGTTTCCTTACTGTAAATTCTTCTGCTCACCCCCTGGTCAGTGCGGCAGTGAGAAGTATGGAGGAGGATCCTACTGCTGGACTTTACTACCAGAGGGAGCGTTCCTTTTTTCCTGGCATTTTTGAGGAGTACTGTTTTTTTTAGCTGAGTAGGAGTACAGAATAAGATGCTGGGGGCCTGGACACTAGCCGAGCAGTTAACAATGGCATTGATGTGCCCACCTCCACAAGTGCCGCACACTGGCTCGGCGCACTATGTCCTAAACCCGTCCCAATGGAAAAATAGTCTGCCAGCTGTAGCCTTCTTGGTAACAACAAGCTCCTTACCCTGCGCTGTCTACCACTGACCAACAGTATAGCTGTGCCAGTCGCAGAGTAGAGCTGGGTGACTTCTTTAGCGGTCTTGATCATTTTTAATTTAAGGATTATTATAAATTGTTGTTTTTGTTTTTTTAGTTTTTTTTTTTTTCATGTAGGAGGACTTGTTCTTTGCAGGAGGAATTGTTTTTTTTTTTTTTAGTGACCAGTTTGGGGTACATGTATTAATTAGCTTTCAGTAACCTTTTTTGAGATGGTAATGTGGGGGGGGGGTCATAATAACATTATTATTAGGGATGAGTCGAATCAACTTCAGATGAAACCTCCAAAGTCGATTAAGGCCCCATTCACACGACCGTAAGTGTTTTGCGGTCCTTAAAACACGGATACCGGCCATGTGCATTCCGCAATTTGCAGACCGCACATGGCTAGCGCTATATAGAGAATGCCTATTCTTGTCAGTGCTTGCGGACAAGAATAGGACATGCTATTTTGCAAAATTGCGGAACGGATGCGGATCCATTTATACGGTCGTGTGAATGGGGCCTTATTTAAAACTTCTTTTCAATACTGTACCACTTGGAATAGAACAGAGTTTGTGAATGTTTTATTTTTTTACAGTAGAAGTCAATTTATGAAGTTGTTACCCAAAGATTTTGTGAAGTAATAACTTTGGCTCATCTGAGCCAATACATTCTAATACTGTACGGAGCGCTCACTCCGTACAGTATTCTAACAAAGTTTTATGCAAATGTTTCATCCGAAGTCGATTCTCTCATCCCTAATTATAATGCTGTGGGTCCATCCTATAGGAGCAGCATTCAGGACGGAAAATACAATTCAGCCCAAACCACCCCAGTCATAAAAAAGTGAAAGGGTTTTCTAGGAGTTTGATAGTGATGGCCTGTCCTCTGGGTAGGTTGTAAATGTTTGACCAGTAGGGGTCTGACTCCTGGTCCCCCCTCCGATTACCTGTTAGTGGAGGCCTCCTCACAGCATACTAACCGGGTGTGCTGCCTGTACCCATCACAATGGAAAAGTCTTAGGAGTATTAATACACCTACAAATTTTTGAGTAACACTGCCTGGACAGGTGCTCTGAATTAGAGCCGGGTCCATTCACTTGACTGGCTCTGAGATGCAAATAGGCCATGTGACCAATGACCATTACATCATTAACCGAGGAAGGGGCTGCACTTCAAACGGCTGATGTGCCAAGAATCGGATCCTCCCCGATCAGATAATGATTAACTATCCTGAGAATATCCAGGGTAACACAGCATCTTATGTGTGGACAGGAAGTCAGTTTCTCTATGTATTCCTATGGCAGCCTCACTCTGTCTCATAGGAATGAATAGAGTAGTAACTGTCCTGTGTCAGTTGGAGATCAAAGAGTTGGTCACATGACACAGCTGAGGATCAGAAGGGAGGGGATAGCTCACAAATACAGACACTGATGAGAGGATTACATTCACTACAGAGTACATCATGTGCCTTTCTAGCAGGTCAGAGAAAAACAATTTTTGTGGGGCTTCCACTTCCAAGGTGGTGAGTAACTTTTGGTGGAAGGCAGAAGTTAACATCCAGTGTGTAGCCATGGAGTCTTCTAAATATATTATTTAGACACTGCCCCCAAAGCCGGATTCCAGCCTCTGAGACTGTGTCACTACTGGGAGCGGCGGTGCTGGGCTAGATGTTCGGAATTGGCCCATTCTTCACGTGTTGGGAAGAGCTCTTGTTAATGAGACGGATCAAGTCCCTCACTTCTAAACCAAACAGAACAGCTTGTATAAAGAGATTCATGTGTGATATTTCTAACATGGCTTCTCTTGTGATCTAACTTCTTCAGGTATAGCCAGCAAAGATGTCTTCTACATCACAGAAACACCGAGACTTTGTGGCAGAGCCCATGGGAGAGAAGCCGGTGCAGGCTCTTGCTGGCATCGGTGAGGTACTGGGAGGAAAGCTTGCTGATAAGGGCTTTGACAAGGTAAGATTTTTATACATCATGTGAAGCCTGATTTCCATCAGTGATTGTGAGCCAAAACCAGGACTGGAGCCTCCGCAAAGATAATGTAGAAGGGAAGATCTGTACCTGTTCTTTGTTTGGAGCTGCACCTGGTTTTTATACCCCATTCACTTATATTAATTACAGAATGTCACTTTAGTATATATCTATTATTGGCACTGGGCCATGGCAAATTCAGAATCCCAGCATTTACCCCACAGTTAGCATCAAGAATCATACAGCCGTGAACATGAGGTCTTGGGCTCCTTCACATCTGCGCTTTGGTTTCCTGTTCTGAGATCCAGTAGAGGATCTCAAAACTGGACCAAAACGGTTCCGTTTGATATAACACATCAGGATGCATCCGTTCCAATAGGATGCGGTTGTGTTAAATCAAACAAACCAGATCCGTCACTAAAAACAATGTAAGTCAGTGGGTGACGGATCTGTTTTGTTTTTTTTGTTTTTTTTTTAAGGATCCAAAAAAAAAAACTGATCTGGCACCCATTGACTTAGGTTTCATGCATGTGGCCGTTGTTCAGACATTCTGTGCATTGGGGACCGCGATTGCACGGGCAACATCCGTGCGGATTCCACAGGCTGATCCAGACCCATTCAACTTGAATGGGTCAGTGATCCGTCTGCGCTGCAAAGTCACGGAGAGCAACCCCACAGAAGCATTCCATAGTGCTTCCGTCAGGTTCTGTGCCTCCATTCCACACCACACATTCCGGATTGTGGATTAATTTAAGTGAATAGGTCCACATCTGTGATGTGGTGAGTGCACGGCCGGTGCCCGCATATTGTGTGCAATGAGCTCTTTCATTGTTTTTAGTGACGGAGCGGGTTTGTTCCATTTATATTTAACACAACCGCATCCTAACAGAACGTATGGATCTCAAAACAGGAAACCAAAGCACAGATAAGAAATTAGCCTTACATTGTTTTTAGTGACGCATCCGGTTTGTTCAGTCACAACACGGAATGCTAATCGAACAGAGCATATCCCATTCACAATACATTGTCCCTAAACTGAACCATTTTGGCCTGGTTTTGAGGTCCTCTGACGGATCTGAAAACTGGAATGCCAAAACCCTGATCAGATCAGTCTTTTCTCTGTCTTAATGCACCATTTCTTTGTTTTCTAGGCATATATTGTCTTGGGTCAGTTTCTCGTGCTAAGGAAAGATGTAGAACTATTTACAGATTGGCTGAAAGACATCTGTGGCGCTAATGCAAAGCAAGCACGTGATTGTTCTTCCTGTCTGAAAGAATGGTGTGATGCTTTCTTGTAAGACTGTTGCCTTCCAAAGTCCAACCTCTGAAGTCCAAGATCAGCCATGTCTTGTGCTACCTGTAATATCCAACTATGAGCAAGAAGCATTCAATTTCCCCTGACTAAAAGTCCAGATGTACAGAGAAGACGACGTGCATCTGGTCACAACAGCTCCCTGAATGTTCATTGCCTTTCCATATTGTAGATATAATTGTAATGTCTCTTTATTCTGACAAAAAAAAATGTTAAATGTTTCCAAAGAATAGCCCATTGCTGCTTTATATAAAAAAATCACAGGGTAATCTGTTATTGAATCTAACACAAATTAAAGGGGTTATCCAGCAAATGATAATGATAACCTATTCTATGGATAGGTCGTTATTATGAGATTGGTAGGGGCCCGAGTCCTGGCATCCCTGCCGATCACCTGTTTTGCACCCCCTGAGCTCCGGTTTCCGGCGTCTCTCCATCCACAGCGATGTACATAGTACAGCAGCTCAGTCCCATTCACTTCTATGGGGCTGAGATGCAATTAGGCCACGTGACTGACGTACAGTGACTTCACATGGCCTAGAAAGAGGCTGTGGTGTTCTCTCAGATCGGCTGGGGTGTCTGACCCTTCCCCTGATCTGATACTGATGACCCGCCCCATCAGTATAACTTACTGGATAACCCCCGTTAATATTTCAAACTGACACGCTCATAAGGCTTTGATAACGCATCATAGTTTTCATGCTGATTTTCCCAAGCTTTGTATGCTAGGCTGCCTCCAGTGAGCTGGTTATTAGTACAATATAAAAAATCTGCTGTTTTCTGTGCATCATGGGTATTGTGAAACCCTATTCACTTGCCTTTTACTGTAGTTTGTTGCAGAATCCACACTGAGACCCTGAACAGCAGTGTATGACCATGGCCTAAGGTCACCTGCACGTGGTGCGGATTATGCACAGTTTTTCCATGCGGAACAACCGCGGCGTAATACAGTAGCAACAAAGTGTATGAGATTAGACAGATCTCATGTTGACTTTGCTTTGTGTTCTGCAACGTGTGCAGGTGGCCTTAGAGTTTCTGCTTTTTGCAGTGTATCATTCTGCACTAATTCTGTCCGCCATCTTCATAGTTTCTCTGCACTGCTGGTTCTGTTGGAGTTTCACACATTGTGCTTTGTGTACCCAGTTTTAATTCAATGAAACTGAACTTGTTGGTGGACAGATGTATGCACGATGGCATACTCTGCCGCGTCATGGTCAATACAATAGGTCATAGCCTATTATAGGGTTTTAAACATTTTAAGCAATTTTTTTCTTTGCGTACCTCCCCTGCCCTACGTCAAACATCTGATTCTTATTTCATATCTTTTAAAATTTTCACGTGCAGTTTTAGGGACTTCAAGGTAGAATTGGGAATGCGATATAGAAAATGTACAGGTAAACCTTGTCATTAAACTGGTGCATTTCACTCTACAATAAATGGGTTGTGCTCTATTTGTAGTTATAGAAAGTTATGGATAAGTTTACTTTAAGCGGTTTCTATGTGGTCACCGGCTCAGAACCATTAGTAGGAACATGTTTTTATGATGAGAACATTAGCCTGCTCTTGTAACCTTCTCACCTCTTCATGTTTGTTCTGGTTTTAAAATTAAAACAGTAAAAAATTCTGGTGTTAATTTTCATATTTGATGAACTTCCAGTTCATTCTCGCTCATTAATCAGGGCTCTGGAGTTGGTAGGCCAAACTTTTGATTTCTTGTTTTTCCTTTTCATCCTCCACCACAACATTGCCATAAGAGAGACCTTCCTCCAACCAGATGGGGACAGGAGGAATAAATTTGACTCTCTGTTGACTCCTCTTCAGTGTCTTCCTGTCTCTACTGGTGGGAAGAGGTTTTTCTCACAGCACTTGCTGTAAAGGGTGGGCAATGGGTACTACGTCACAAGGCACTTTGTTACACAGAATGGTAAAGGGATAGAACAAATACCCTTATGATACTGAGAAATAGAAAAGATTTGATTGGTGGGGGTTTGAATGGCAAGACCCTCACTGATCGCTAGAACAAGGAGAGAGAAGCGCTTACTTATTGCTCTGTCTTCTCGATTCAGGAGAGAAAGTAAGACAGATTCAATAGAAAGTCTACAGGCCTGTGTCAATCCTACAAGTGCATCTCAATAAATTAGAATATCATCAAAAAGTTTTTTCCCCCTCGCCGTATGACAGCACCCCTGGAGAGACTCCTCCCACTTCTCAGGACCGGAAATAGCCATGAAGTTTTGCATAAAAGGTAGCTCCTCCTCACATACTCCAGTAATGTTTCCTGTCCTGCGGAGCAGGTTGGCCAGGGGTGTTAAGGCACCTTTTTTCTTAGTTTTTTTGTTTTGTATAAGAGGTGAGCCGAGGGCGCCCCTGAGATGTATTCCCTTGGCGGGGTTACCCTAGGGTAGTGTAAGTCTCCCTGGAGGAGCAACTACCAAGTCTTTCCCCCCTAGTCCCCCACCTGTCTTTGGACTTGCTGGGTCTTCTACCTTTTTTCCCCTCTCCAGAGGCTCCCATGCTCCGGAGCTGTATTGGTTGCGGTGCTCGGCCGGGTCCTTCCATTCCTGGGCTGGAGGCGTGTCGGCCGGTGTGACACGCTTCCGGTGCGCGGCGGCGTGGAGTGGCACGCTGTGGGGCTGACCGGGCCATGTCCAGACTGGGATGTCGGCATCGTGGGTGTGTCCGTCCTCACTTCGCGGCGGGGGCGCGTCACTTCCGGTCCGGCGCTACGCGCTTCAGAGCTGGCATCCAGAGCCTGGGGCTAACGGAGGGGGGAAGGGAACATCCTGTGCCTTGTTGCAGGGTTCCCATTGGCTATCCGATTAAGGGGGCGGGCCCAGCTGGTGCTTTGGAACGCGCAGGGAGAGGGGGTTTTCCGGCTCTTATCATTTGCAGACACCACTCCATGTCTGTGGTGTCTGTCTCCTGCCAAAATGGAAAAGCGCGCTGAGGCGGTGGAGACTGTTGATAAACCTGCACCGGTACTGGTGGGGTAAGAGGGGTTATACCCCAGTCTTTTTTTCCTAATACTTAGGGGACTAATATTAATGTATGTTGTTATAGGCAGAAGTCTACAAGAAGGATAAACCAAGACTCTGTACCCTATGCAAGAAGAAACTGTATGAGTCAGAGAAGAATGTTTGTGTCCCGTGTATAGGAAGAGTGGTTAAGGATGCGTCTCCTGTCCTTGTGGCGGACATGCGTAATATGCTGAGAGAGGAGATTAGATCCCTTAAAGAACCATCTATTCCTGAGATTCCTGGAACTTCTACTGAAGCTCCTGCTATGATGTCCCGTCCAGGTCCCTCCCCTCAAGAAGAAGGGGAAGTAGAAGAGGATTCTGGTCCTGAAGATTTGTCAACTAACCAGTTGTTTAGTATTGAAAATATCGATCCTCTTATCTCAGCAGTTAGGACTACTATGAATATGGAATATGCCCTGGTCATTGAGTCAGTACAAGACAAGATGTATGAGACCCTTATGGTCAAAAAGAAGAAGGGATTCCCTTTACATAGCAGCATTAAAGGGTTAGTGGAGAAAGAGTGGAGCAACCCAGACATTTAAAACGTAAATATCCCTTTGATGATGCGGACTCTTTGCACTGGGATAGGGCACCTAAGCTAGATCCGGCCATTGCCAGGATCACTAGGAGGGCTGCCTTATCATTTGAAGACCTAGGAGTGCTTAAGAACCCCCTTGACAAGAAAGCGGATGGGTTCCTAAAGAAAACCTGGGAGGCCTCTACAGCTTCTATGAGACCCAATATAGCAGCGACCTCCGTATCTAGATCCCTTAAGACCTGGCTTCAGCAGCTGGAAGCTCATTTAAAAGCGGGCACTCCTAGGGAACACATTATTGCATCTATGCCTACTTTGTTTGGTACAACAGACTTCCTCTTTGATGCATCAGCTGATGCTTTACGCCTTTCTGCTCGTACAGCTGCTTTATCCAACTCTGCACGCAGATCCTTGTGGATTAAAGAGTGGAAAGGGGACTTGGCCTCAAGGGCCAAGTATTGTGCCTTACCCTGTGAGGGTGAATTTTTATTTGGTCCTGCCCTTGACTCGGTTCTTGAACATACCTCTGATTAAAAGAAGGGGTTTCCCTCCCTTGCTCCTGTAAATAGGAGGACCTTTCGTGGCAGGGGTAGGAGGGATTCCCAGCCTGAGGCAAAGAGAGGTAGGTGGAGGGGGCAGAACAAGGGCAGGGGTATTCTGTTCAACCCTCCTGATGCCTCCAAGAAGACTACCCAATGACGCCATACAGCCTGTAGGAGGTCGTTTGTCACTATTCATAAATGCTTGGGAGAAAATATCCGCAAGCAGTTGGGTTTTGAGCACAATAAAGCATGGTTTAAAAATAAAATTTTTGTGTCTTCCCAATCAAAGGTTCATAGTGACAGATTTGAGATCGGATCCCTGCAGGCAAGCAGCACTGTAGTCAGAAGTCCTTTCCCTCATAGACAAGAAGGTTCTGATTCAGGTACCATTGGAAGAACAAAAGAGGGGATTTTATTCAACTAAAGTTTTTGTTTTTGGATTTGTTGATATTATTTAAGCTCCTTAGAGTACTTGTTAAAGACTGGAGTATGTGAGGAGGAGCTACCTTTTATGCAAAACTTCATGGCTATTTCCTGTCCTGAGGAGTGGGCGGAGTCTCTCCAGGGGTGCTGTCATAGACTCAAGGAAAAGAAATTACCGGTAAGTAATTAAGGTTTTTTTTTTTTTTGTTTTTTAGTAATTTAGTTCAAAAAGTGAAACATATATAGAGTCATTACAAACAGAGTGAACTTTTTCAAGTGTTTATGTTAATGTTGATGATTATGGCTTACAGCCAAGGAAAACCCAAAAGTCATTATCTCAGAAAATTAGAATAATTAACCCAAACACCTGAAAAGATTTCCAAAGCCTTTAATAAGGTCCCTTAGTCTGGTTCAGTAGGGAAAACTGCTGACTTGACAGATGTCCAGAAGGCTGTCATTGACACACTCCACAAGGAGGGTAAGCCACAAAAGGTCATTGCTAAAGAAGCTGGCTGTTCACAGAGTGCTGTATCAAAGCATATTAATGGAAAGTTAACCCCTTCGCGACCGGAGCTTTTTTCGGTTCTGCATTTTCGTTTTGCGCTCCCTGCCTTCAAACAGCCATAACTCTTTTATTTTTCTGTTCACATAGCTGTATGAGGGCTTGTTTTTTGCGGGACAAGTTGTACTTTCCAACGCCACCATTTAATATTGCATACGGTGCAGTGGGAAGCGGGAAAAAAATTCCAAACCGGGTGAAATTGCAAAGAAAACGCTATTCCGCTACAGTTCTACGGGTTTCTTATTTACAGCGTTCGATGTGCATTAAAACTGATCCGTTACTTTCATTCTACTGGTCAGTACGAATCCGGCAATACCTAATATGTATAGTTTTTCCTGTGTTTTCATAGTGATAAAATAATTAGAAAGTTGCCCTTTTTTTTTTTTTTTTTTTTCCTTGTCAAATCTTGACCCCTATAACTTTTTGGTATTTATGTGTACAGAGCTGTATGGGGGCTCATTTTTTGCGGGACGATCTGAAGTTTTTATTGATACCATTCTGGGGTGTGTATGACTTTTTGATCACTTTTTATTTAATTTTTTTTAGAAAAAAAAAGCGACAAAAAACGGCAAATCGCCATTTGGACGCTTTTTTCCGCCACACAATTCGCCGTATTGGAATTTTTTTTTTTATATTTTAAAAGTACGGGCGTTTTCGGTCACGGTGATACCCATGATGTCTATATTTATTGTTATTTAGGTATTTATTTTTTACTTATACGGAAAGGGGGGTGATTTGAACTTTTACATCTTTTTTATTTTTTATATATTTTTTAACATTTTTTTTTAATTTTTTTTTTACTATTAGAAAGCTCATATATGGGCTTATATATTGTGGCTTTTTTTTTTTTCTTTATGAGCAATTCTGGGTTTTATAGACTCAGAAAGCCATGAATTGCTCATTTCTTATCCTGGCCTGCCATCTAGTGGCCAGAATAAGAATTGCAGTTTGAAAACTGTAATCCTCACCAGCGAGGATTACAGTTTTCATATGGTGTACAGACACCCCGATTGGCCACACGGGGTGTCTGTACACCACCCGGAAGCGAACGCTTCCGGGTTTAGACGCAACTAGATGCCGTGATCACGTGTGATCACGGCATCTAGTCAACCCGGAAGACGCCGCCGATGTAGTAGGTAGCGGCAAGTCTCTGCTGTTAGAAACAGCAGAGACTTGCCGGCCATGACGCCCGCCGCACCCGCATCGCCCCAGCGCCGTACATGTACGGCGCTGGTCGCGAAGGGGTTAAGCGGAAGGAAAAAGGGTGGTAGAAAAAGGTGCACAAGTAACTGGGAGAACCGCAGCCTTGATAAGATTGTTAAGAAAAGGCCTTTCCTAAATTTGGGGGAGATTCACAAGGAGTGGACTGCTGCTGGAGTCAGAGCTTCAAGAGCCACCACACACAGATGTATCCAGGACATGGGCTACAAGTGTCGCATTCCATGTGTCAAGCCACTCATGACCAATAGACAACGCCAGAAGCTTCTTACCTGGACCAAGGAGAAAAAGAACTGGACTGTTCTCAGTGGTCAAAGGTGTTGTTCTCAGATGAAAGTAAATTTTGCATTTTATTTGGAAATCAAGGTCCCAGAGTCTGGAGGAAGAGTGGAGAGACAATCAATCCAAGCTGCTTGAGGTCTAGTGTGAAGTTTCCATCATCAGTGATGGTTTGGGAAGCCATGTCATCTGCTGGTGTAGGTCCACTGTGTTTTATCAAGACCAAAGTCAGTGCAGCTGTCTACCAGGAAATTTTTGAGCACTTCATGCTTCCCTCTGCAGACAAGCTTTTTGGAGATGGAATTTTTATTTTCCAGCAGGACTTGGCATCTGTCCACACTGCCAAAAGTACCAGTACCTGGTTTAATAACCACAGTATCACTTTGGCTTTGGCCAGCAAACTCGCCTGACCTTAACCCCATAGAGAATCTATGGGATATTGTCAAGAGGAAGATGAGACACCAGACCCAAGAATGCAGACGAGCTGAAGGACGCTATCAAAGCAACCTGGGCTTCCATAACACCTCTGCAGTGCCACAGGCTGATCGTCTCCATGCCACGCTGCATTGATGCAGTCATTCATGCAAAAGGAGCCCCAACCAAGTATTGAGTGCATTTACTGGACATACTTTTCATTTGGCCAACATTTCTGTGTTTAAAAAAAAAATTACAGTTGGTCTAATATAATATTCTAATTTTCTGAGATAATGACTTTTGGGTTTTTCTTGGCTATAAGCCATAATCATCAACATTAACAGAAATAAACACTTGAAAAAGTTTACTCTATTTGCAATGACTCTATTTAATATATGTGTTTCACTTTTTGAATTGAATTACTGAAAAAAAAAACTTTTTGATATTCTAATTTATTGAGATGCACTTGTATTTCCTACAGCGAGGAGAGTGTGCTATGTGAGGGCTTTCCTTTCCTCGTGCTAGAGATCGGTGGGAGTCACGTTACTCACCCCCACCAATCAAAACTTTAGATATGTCTCTGATATACCAAAAGTTTACTGAAAACTCAGTGACCCTTCAATGCCAGCAGAAATAAAAATCTTTTTGGTTGGTAGTATATTAATTTGTTCAAACTGAAAGTGCTGCCGACAATTGGCACACTGTATAGAGGACAGACTACTGTAGTTTCGTTCTCCTCCCCATTCAGTTTGCATCAGTCTGTGCGATCAGCTTATATAAAATGCTATAGATTTTCTGCCACAGGTTTGTGTGAAGCAAATCTATATCATTTTACAGTACCAGCAAACTAGATAAGATTTTATCCACATGCTACAAAAAAATCCATATATGATCACTTCTCTGACCTGTGGTGCAGATTGGAAACCCACAGTATATTAATTTATACTCTGGATTTCATGCTTTGCAGTGTGCAGAGTGTGAAATATGGATATACAGTGCCTTGCGAAAGTATTTGGCCCCCTGGAACTTTTCAACCTTTTGCCACATTTCAGGCTTCAAACAAAAAGATATAACATTTTAAATTTTTGGTGAAGAATAGAGATGAGCGAACGTGCTCGTTAGGAGCACTGTAGCGCTCGGCTCCCCTGCGCAATGCCCGCAGGCATTGCGGATCCGTCCTCAGCTGCATGTAAGTCAATGGGGACGGATCCATTTTGTATGATACTCGTACCAAATGGATCCGTCCCCATCTACTTACATGCAGCTGAGGACGGATCCACAATGCCTGCGGGCATTCGTTCGCAGGGGAGCCGAGCGCTACAGTGCTCGTAACGAGCACGTTCGCTCATCTCTAGTGAAGAATCAACAACAAGTGGGTCACAATTGGGAAGTGGAACGAAATTTATTGGATCATTTAAACTTTTTTTGTAATAATATATCTAAAAAGTTGGGCGTGCAAAATTATTTCAGTTCAGAAAACTCACTCCAGAAGTTCATTGAGGATCTCTGCATGATCCAATGTTGTCCTAAATGTCTGATGAAGAATCCACCTGTGTGTAATCAAGTCTCCGTATAAATGCACCTGCTCTGTGATAGTCTCAGGGTTCTGCATCATGAAGACCAAGGAACACACCAGGCAGGTCCATGATACTGTTGTGGAGAAGTTTAAAGCCGGATTTGGATACCAAAACATTTCCCAAGCTTTAAACATCCCAAGGAGCACTGTGCAAGCGATCATATTGAAATGGAAGGAGTATCAGACCACTGCAAATCTACCAAGACCCGTCCGTCCCTCTAAACTTTCATCTCAAACAAGGAGAAGACTGATCAGAGATGCAGCCAAGAGGCCCATGATCACTCTGGATCATGATCACTCTCAGCTCATCACCCTGAACACACCATCCCCACTGTCAAACATGGTGGTGGCAGCATCATGGTTTGGGCCTGCTTTTCATCAGCAGGGACAGAGAAGATGGTTAAAATTGATGGGAAGATGGATGGAGCCAAATACAGGACCATTCTGGATGAAAACCTACATGGAGTCTACAAAAGACCTGAGACTAGGACGGAGATTTATCTTCCAACAAGACAATGATCCCAAACATAAAGCAAAATGTACAATGGAATGGTTCAAAAATAAACGTATCCAGGTCTTAGAATGGCGAAAGTCCAGACCTGAATCCAATTGAGAATATGTGGAAAGAGCTGAAAACTGCTGTTCACAAACGCTCTCCATCCAACCTCAAAGAGCTCGAGCTGTTTTGCAAGGAAGAATGGGCAAGAATTTCAGTCTCTAGATGTGCAAAACTGATAGAGACATACCCCAAGCGACTTGCAGCTGTAATTTCAGCAAAAGGTGGCGCAACAAAGTATTAATGCAAGGGGGTCAAATAATTTTGCATGCCCCACTTTTCAGTTATATTATTACAAAAAAAGTTTAAATGATCCAATAAATTTCGTTCCACTTCCCAATTGTGACCCACTTGTTGATTCTTCACCAAAAATTTAAAATGTTATATCTTTTTGTTTGAAGCCTGAAATGTGGCAAAAGGTTGAAAAGTTCCAGAGGCTGAATACTTTCGCAAGGCACTGTAATTCAAGAAATTTTTGCTGCAGATTTCATACTTTGCATTATCGGCAGTTGCGAACCTGAGCCGCAGGTGTCTGCTGTATGAAACATCAGGCACCCAGTGGCCATGGCACCCCTTCCGCTCGGGAGCGGACGCCAACTTTAAAGACCTGGCCAGCGTCGTACTAGTATGGCGCTGGTTGAGAAGGGGTTATCCCTTGATTATTGTAAAAAATTAAAATCGGACATCATACAGTACATGACGATCACTTTCTAACAAAACTAGAACCATCCCTGTACCTCACATCAGGGACGGACTGGGAACTTAAAGTGGCCCTGGAAAAAATACTAAAAGTGGCCCCGTTTTGTAGTTGGGTCCAAACTGATAGAAGGCGGGGCCAGCAATACCATATTGTGGCACATTATACCACCCCAACAGAGCCAAATACCACAGTCCACCACATGCTACTGCCTGTAGGACAAAATACATCACCAAAAACATCTACTGGCCAGCCGTGAGGAGGGCTCAGGTGGCCCCATGGGAATCGGCCTACCGGGAAATTTTCCTGTAAGGTCTATGGCCAATCCGTCCCCGCCTCACATGGATCCAGAGATCTCCTCATTCATTGCTCTGCTACATTTATCAAGCTGGAAGCTCAAGGGGGGTGTCTTTTCTGCTGCAACTCTGAAGGTGTGTCCATGCTCCACCTATCACAGCTCAGGTGGTGTGTCTTTTCTGCTGGAGCTCTTTCCCTGTCACAGCTCGGGAGGTAGTTGAATGATAGAACTGAGCATGTGCGGCAATCTTATTGAGCCAGAAAAAGAAATGGGAAAAAGGACAAACAGCAGGTGGCGCTATACAGATACATTTTATAAAATAACTCTGGCTGTAGAAAATAATAGAAATTCATTTTAATTACATACAATTACAAAAGTATTCAGATCCAGGTGCTTGTTTGAAAACTAGAATATTTTACATGGGACAACCACTTTAACTATCAAGAAAACAGTTTACATCCAGAAAGTCCTTTATCCATTTCTTTCTCTGGATGGGTTCTCTGGTAACTAACCTCTAATGGCCTGTAAGTAAAACACTTTTGGTTTGTCAGGGATGGACGGAGCCGGTCTTTGATAGTTTTTCAGATTGTACCAGTGCCCCTGTATTATTTTTCCTACTCGATCTCCATCCCTGGAAAAATCTGTAATAAATGGAGGTAACACAGTGTCCTTTTCTGTATTTTCTTTTGGATTGTTGTTTAATCATCTACCAAGTAATACATCTCAATCTACTTCCTGTACCTCAGCCAATGCCTCATCCAGAATTGTAGAGAGGTTCTTAATATTTTTTTATGTCTTGCATATGAAAAGTCCTCCAAACGGGTACAAATCTTCACTCACAGCAATTAGTTCATTCCTGACTGAGGGTAGAAAAATGTCAACCGTCACTTTCTATTTAGTTATTCCAATGATCGTTTTAAAGAATATTTTCGTATACAATTTCCCTGCATGTTCAGAAATAGTTAAGTAAAAAAAAATCCATTTCTTTCTTACCTTTCTTGCAATTAAAGGTTAATAGAAATGTTTCTAATTTCTCTTTTTCCCATATAATCAGTCATCTATATGATGTTGCCAATGCTTGAACCTGGTGGCCATTGATAGACAGAATTTCCTTCCCACGTGCTCAAAAAATTATATGTGAGTGTCTGAGGGTGAATGTGGCTCCCATGAACATGCCGGTAGTCTGTACATAGAAATGTTTTTGATGTGCCCAGACTGTCTTTTGAATTGCATCCAATATGCTGTCATTCACATTCACAGATGAAATCTATTACACAGAAATACAAGGTACCTGTAGAGGTACTGAGTCATGGTGAGTTGGGGGTACAGAAGCCACAAGCAGGACCTGGGGACTTAAGACATAATGATCACAACAGGTGAGTTGTATGAACCTACACACTGCCATTTTCACTCTCTCACCCTCCCATTATCACTGTCTCGTCCTCCTATCATCACCGCCTCATCCTCCTATCATCACTGTCTCACACTCCCATTATCACTGTCTCACCCTCCCATTATCACTGTCTCACCCTCCCACCTTTTTAGGAATGTGGACTAAGTAAGTTAGTTCACTATCATTTTCACAACAGTGTGTGGCTGCTTGGCTGAAGGTTCATACGCAGGTGTAAAGGTTAGTTGTCACCGGTCAGGATTATTTTCTAGGCTGGAGGTGTGTGAACAGGGGGTGACGTGCTGTTTCTGTATACTGTGCTCAGACCAGCGTAGGGTGACATGGAGCGTGTATGTATTAGAGGGTGAGCTGCAGATTATACAGTGTATAGACCTCTGAGTAACTGGCTGATATTCCATTGTCAATGACTCCACCTTGTAGACTATTTCGAGTACTGATCGCAGGGTTGGTTCTCATTGTTTGGGGTCAGTTCTTGTTGTAGGGTTGCGCCCCTGAGTTTGTTCACAGTCTGTTGAGCCCAAGCATGGTAGTAGTAGTATGATTGCTATGTAAATGCACACATTATTGGGAGGTGGCGGTGTGGGCACCATATTAGTGACCACAGTATTAGAGCAGATACTGGCAGATTCCATGTAACCACCTGTAGTTGTCGTATCCAGCTTATAGTGCATACCTTGTACCTTAAAGGGGTTGAACTGCCTTGGAGCACAAAACTCCTGGGACCCTCTCTTGTCCCCTTGAATATAAACCTACATGTCTGCAGTTCCACCGCTGCTCCATAGCTGGATGCTAGTCCCTGCAGGGCAAGGCAGTGGCTTGGACCTGCGACACTACATATCTTACAAACCAATGAGGCCAATGATTGCCTGCAGCAGTCGTCAGACCAAGCTGCTTCCTGGAGACCAAAATAGGCAAGAATTCAAAAAGTGAAATCCATATGGAGACAGAAGTGGAACAAGTGTGTCCACTAGTGTTGAGCAAACATGTTCGGCCGAATACACTATTCGGCCAAACATGGCGGTGCTCGGGACCATGCGCCATGCTCGAGTCACCTCCCCGCACGCTAATTAGCCAATTAGCATGCGGGGAGGGATGGCATTCAGTGTAATGCCAGTAGTCATCTTAGCAACTGGCATTACACTGATTGGATGGCCGGGAACACGTGATCGGGTGCTATAAAGCACCTGGTGACATGTGACCCGACCAGTGTTAGACAGGGAGAGCTGCTGCAAGCAGAGACAGACAGTGTAGGGAGAGAAGCACACTAGGCAGGGATAGAAATCGCTCTAAAAAGACCCAAAAGCCCTTTTAAGGGCTATTATATCTAGCACCAAGCATTACTTTATTATTTTTGGGGGTGTTTAAAGGTGGTGAAACTAGCGCTAGGTGGCCTGCCATTAACGCCACATGCGCTGCTGCAGCAAGGAGGGACATACACTGTAGGGAGAGAAACACGCTAGGTAGAGATAGAAATCGCTCAAAAAAGACCCAAAAGCCCTTTTAAGGGCTATTATATCTGGCACAAAGCAATATTTTATTATTTTGGGGTGTTTAAAGATGGTGAAAATAACACTAGGTGGCCTGCCATTAATGCCACATGTGCTGCTGCTGCATGCTGTAGGATACTCTCTGTATACTATATACCTGACATACTTTGCTATAATTTCTGCTGTTAAGCCCGCAGTACTTCTTTTGCGTCTTGCTGTAAAACATTTGCGCAAGGAGGGACTTGTATAGGGATAGAATTTCTATAGGTAGGGTTAGTATCATTGTTCAAAAGACACAAAAGTCCATTGTTAAATCCTTCTGAGTTCGAAAGTCTATGTAGCTGACATCCGTTGTTACATTTAATACCGATAATTTAGGCCGCAGTTTCTCATTTGCGTCTGCAGTTTAATTTGCCCAAGGAGGGAATTAAACTATAGGGATAGGATTTGGGTAGGTAGAAAGATTGTTTCTGTTCCAAAAAGACCAAAGTCCATTGTGAAAAACGTCTGCTTTTTTTTTTGGGTGGCAAAAAAAAACCCAAGTGTGCCCTGTCAGTAACGCTAGGTGCACAGCGTATTACAACCGTTCAAAAGTCTATGTAGCTGACATCCATTGTTACATTTAATACTGTTAATTTAGGCCGCAGTTCCTCATTTGCGGCTGCTCTATAACGTGTGCGCATTCAGAATATTGGACATTCGTTTAAATTTTTCTGATCATACAGTTAATAAAAATCTGCACTACTGTAGTTGTGACCAAGTTGCATATATACTATACAATATGCGCAAGGCGAGCAGAAAGGGACGGGGAAGTGGGGGTGCTGATGATGGTGAACGCAGAGGCGAAGGCTCAGGGCGCAGTGAAACTGTGCCTGCTGGCAGAGCCCAAGAGACAAAGTCATCCACAATTCCTAGCTTCATGTCACAGTTTGCAGGGCGGCGCAAGACACAACTCTTGTCCCCCACAACTCTTGTCGCCACACCAGTGCGAGTAGGTAGTCGGTTGGATTTCTTTCAGCTGATAATGCTTCCAGTCGGTTAAGCACCACCCCCTCTTCCACAAAGTCCAGTCTCGGTAGCCAAGAGTCTGGGCAACCGCATCCTCACCCTGATCCTCCTTCCTCCCACCATGCAGAGTCTGGGCAAAGAACTAATCCCACATTCGGATATTCCGAGGAGCTTTTTTCATCACCGTTCCTTGGCTCGGCCTCTCGCCAAGGCCGCTTGAAGTGGGACATGAGGAGATATTGTGTCCTGATTCCCAACCTATTGAGCAAACACAGTCTGAAGAAGATGACGGTGGGGACCGGCAACTAGCGTCTCACGAGGTGCATGATGATGAGACACAGTTGCCAATAAGTCAAGGGCAACTAGGACCTCAAGAGGTTGTGGATGAGGATGAGACGCAGTTAAGTTAGGTTCTTGTTAGTTCACCATGTCAGGAGGAGGACCAGAGTGAGGATGTGGAAGAGGAGGTGGTGGAAATCGCTGACCCAACCTGGGAAGGTGGCAAGCCGAGCGAGGACAGCAGTACAGAGGGGAGGTATCCGCAGCACCGCAACAGGCTGGAAGAGGCAGTGGGGTGGCAAAAGGGAGAAGGCAGGCCACGCCAACCAGGCCCGCAACTGTTCCCTTGCCAAGGGTTAGATGTTCTGCAGTCTGGCTGTTTTTTGAGGAAAGTGCTGACGATAAACGTATTGTAATTTGTAACCTGTGCCGTACCAAGATGAGCAGGGGCGTAAACACCAGCAACCTGACCAGTACGAGTCGTACCCTGGGATGGCACAGGTGCTACCCACGCCGAGGATTGCGGGCCCTACTTCCATCCGGATTTCCGCCGCCACCTACAGTAGCGGCTGCAACCCCCTCCTTCTCTTCCTCCACCTCCTCCTTTTTCACATGCAGAATTGCCATCTTGCAGCACCACTCAGACTTCTGTCAGTAGCTGGAAGCAGTGTAGCACAGCAGTCGGTAAGCGGCAACAGGCCATGCTGAAGCTTATTTGCCTGGGTGACAAACAGCACACCGCCGCAGAGCTGTGGCATGGCATAAGGGAACAGGCTGAGCTGTGGCTCTCGCCAGTCAACCTACAGCTAGGCATGATTGTATCCGATAACGGCCGCAACTTGGTAGCGGCTTTGGAGCTGGCCAACCTCCCACACATACCATGCCTGGCCCATGTATTCAACTTAGTGGTTCAGCGGTTTCTGAAGACCTACCCCAATTTGCCTCAGCTACTGGTGAAGGTGCGTCGCCTGTGTGCCCATTTCCGCAAGTCACCGACAGCTTCAACCAGCCTGGCAACGCTGCAGCAGCGCTTGCGGTTGCCGGCTCACCGACTGCTGTGCGACCTGAGCACGCAATGGAATTCCACCTTCCGCATGTTGAGCAGGCTTTGTGAGCAGCAGAGAGCAGTAGTAGAATACCAGCTGCAATACGGTCGGTGCCTTTCTAGTCAGCTTCCGCTCTTCACAAGCGACGAGTGGGCATTGATGTCTGACCTCTGTGAGGTGTTACGCAACTTTGATGAATCTACACAGATGGTGAGCGGCGATAATGCCATTATCAGCGTAACCATCCCACTTCTGTGTCTGCTTAAAAACTCACTGCTCACAATAAAGGCCGATGCTCTGCGTGTGGAAGAGGTGGAAATGGGGGAAGACTCTACACAGGGTGATAGCTAGAGCACCCTCGGTTCGTCTTCTCAGCGCAAATTGGAGAAGAGGGGGGACGAGGATGAGGAGGATGAGCAGGAGATGGTTGCCACCGCTACAGAGAGTAGTACCCATAGCAGGTTTACACCATCTCTTCGGCGTGGATGGGCCGAAGAGGAGGAAGAGGACGAGGAGGATATTGAGAGTCATCCTCCTGGTGGGGAGAGCGAAGCCTTGTCTGTTGGGACTCTGGCACACATGGCTGACTTCATGCTAGGCTGCCTTTCCCATGACCCGCGCGTTATACGCATATTAGGCAACACCGATTGCTGGTTGTTCACCCTTCTCGACCCCCACTACAAAGAGAACTTCCCATCTCTCATTACTGTGGTGGAGAGGACAAGTTGCTCCACAAATTGCTCCACAAATTTCCATCTGACAACGCTGGTGGCAGAGTACGTAGTTCCTTGGCCACCCGAGGAGGGGAGACAAGGGGAACACACAGCAGTTCCAACAAAGGCAGGGCGACACTCTCCAAGGCCTGGGACAGTTTCATGACACCCCGCCACCCCCTCACCCTGATGAGCGGCCTAGTGTCACAAGGAGGGAAAAGTTTTGGAAGATGGTAAAGGAGTACGTAGCTGACTGTGTCAACGTCCTCAGCGATCCCTCTGTGCCGTATAATTATTGAATATCTAAGCTGGACACGTGGCACGAACTGGCGCTCTACGCCTTGGAGGTGCTGGCCTGCCCTGCTGCCAGCGTTTTGTCTGAGCGGGTATTTAGTGCCGCTGGGGGCATAATTACTGATAAGTGCATCCGCCTGTCAACTGACAATGCTGACAGGTTGACGCTTATCAAAATGAACAAGGCCTGGATTGCCCCTGACTTCTCTACTCCACCATCATCATGTACCCCTTACTCTTCTCCTCCTCTTCCTCCATCACATGAAACTGCTTATTAGACTGCCCTAGAAGTCCACCAGCTGGGCCTGCACCCTAATTTTTTTAGCCGGTCAGCTCACCAGCTGGGCCTGCACCATAATTATTTAGCCAGTCAGCTCACCAGCTGCCCTCAACCATAATGTTTTACACGCTCAGCTCTGCTACATGTTACCCATATTGTTTCAGACGGTCAGCTAAGCGGCATGTCAAAAATAGTTTTTAACACGCTCAGCTCTGCTACATGTCACTTATAATGTTTCAGACGTTCAGCTAAGCGGCATGTCACCCGTAAAAAATTTTTAACATCAGCTCGGCAGCAGCGTTTCAACCTTAAATTTGGGAAAGTTTGATGGGCAGCAACATGTCAACCTTAAATTTGGGAAAGTTTGATGGGCAGCAGTGTGTCAACCTTAAATTTCGGAAAGTTTGATGGGCAGCAGCGTGTCAACCGCAAATTTGGGAAAGTTTGATGGGCAGCAACATGTCAACCTTAAATTTGGGAAAGTTTGATGGGCAGCAGCGTGTCAACCGTAAATTTGGGAAAGTTTGATGAGCAGCGTGTCAACCGTAATTTTTTTTTTTTTAACGGCAGCACGGCAGCAGCGTGTCAACCTTAAATTTGGGACAGTTTGATGAGCAGCAGCGTGTCAACCGTAATTTTTTTTAACATCAGCTCAGCAGCAGCGTGTCAACCTTAAATTTGGGAAAGTTTGATGGGCAGCAGCGTGTCAGCCGTAAAATTTTTTTAACGTCAGCTCGGCAGCAGTGTGTCAACCTTAAATTTGGGAAAGTTCGATGGGCAGCAGCGTGTCACCCGTAAATGTTTTTTTAACGTCAGATCGGCAGCAGCGTGTCAACCTTGAATTTGGGACAGTTTAATGGGCAGCAGCGTGTCACCCGTAAAAAATTTTTAACGTCAGCTCGGCAGCAGCGTGTAAAACTTGAATTTGGGACAGTTTGATGGGCAGCAGCGTTTCACCCTTAAATTTGGGTCAGTTTTATGGGCAGCAGTGTGTCACCCGTAAATTTTTTTTAACGTCAGCTTAGCAACAGTGTGTCAACCTTAAATTTGGGACAGTTTGATCGGCATCAGTGTGTCACCATTAATTTTTAAGACGGTCAACTCAGCAGCAGCTTGTCACCCATAATTTTTAAAATGGTCAGCTCAGCAGCAGCACGTCACCACTATTGTTTTTGGTGTCAGCAGCAGGCCATCAATCCTAATTTTTCAAGGGAGTGTCTGAAGCACTCCTTTATGTGTAATAAAGGGGGTATTGAAGTGCCTGTTCCTTGTAATTTTTGTCAGCCCTTTCCCTTAGTGCATAGGCTTTATGAGTGTCGGAGTCCCACAATTATACCACAATGTGAATGAGGCCCTCCTTTATATGATATCCCGATTGCATGGGAGTGCCTCATCCGTGTAATTTTTGGCAGCACTTGCGCTTAACGTACAAGTAAATCTATGTTTACTAACAATATTTCCTGTAAAATCGATGTTATCTTGGGTTTTGGGGGGGTATTTTTGTCATTCCGTAAAAGTGGCGTAATAGTCGGCCATCATCGTTAATAGCAGCGACTTCGGTGTCCAAGATGCATCTAGACATCCTCCCCATGCTGCTCCCTAACCATTTCTGTGGTGTTTCCACCATTTTCTGACGTTTCCCTATGGACCAGACACCTTCCCCTCATCCGAGCAGGGGGTGCCTGGTCTTCTCCCATTGACTTCTATTATACTCGGGTGCTCGGCCGAGCACTCGAGCACCACCAAGTGTTCGGCCAGAGCACCCGAACATCGGGGTGCTCGATCATCACTAGTGTCCACACCTGTGACGTTCTGGGGTCATCATTTGACGGTCCCAACCCATCTAAATACACACGTGTAAAACAAACCTACAAGATATCACATCATGCAGAACCTAATATATTTACCTAAGCATTTTGTATCATTGGTTCGGGCAGTTATATGTTCACCATAATATTAATCCTACACAGCTATGCTGTGACCTATCTGATCATAGGGATCTGGTCTCAGGGAACCCCCACCAATCCCAAGAACGTGGGTCCTATTTTCTGTATGGATGGAGTGACAGATGCCATATGACTGCTCCTTCTCCATTACTTCTCTAAGACTGACAGAAATAGTCAAGCACTGTATTTAGCCATTTTCTGCAATCCCAGAGAGAATGAATTTAGTGACATCACTAACAGGAGCTCCATTCATGTGTGGGAACAGGACTCTCATCCTAGGGATTGGTGAGACGCCCAGTGGTCAGACTCCATCGATTGTATGAAGAGCAATTGTAACACCCTCATTGCACCAAGAGCCTAATTTGACTAAGAAAAAGTGGCATAATTCAGGAACAGAGCCTCGGGTCAATTAAGGCTCTTGTTTCTGGACTAGAATTCAGTTGTTTTGTTTCCCCCAACACAGAGGAAATGGCTCTCTGTCCATTCTGCATGGAGACATCAGCAGATCGTGTGACTGAAGGGGTTTGGTGTCCTCTGGCCAGTGCCCCAAGCTTTTTTCCTTCAGGCCAGTCCCTTCAGTATCAGCCTCTTCCACCATCTGCATCATGTACCATCTCACCGAACACTGATCACAAAAAACTTTATAGTGGTCCCAGAGCTACCCTCCTACTGTACATACCATGTAGGATTATCAAGTGTGTGTTATGGGGTTTCTTTACTGTAAATTTCTTCTGCTCACACCCTGGTCAGTGCAAAGAAATGTGAGACATGCGGCAGTGAGAACTCAGAAGTATGGAGGGGAGAGAATGACTTTGCTTGTCCTGGCAGAGGAGGGTTATACTGCTGGACTCAGAGCAGTAGAAACATTTACTGTCTGGGCGTATTACATTTTTTTCTGGCAGAGTAAAAAAACGCCTTAAAAATTTGAGGAGTATTTTTTTTAGCCAAGGAGAAGTACAAAATAAGATGCTGGTTGCATGGGTACCAGCTGAGTAGTTAAAGATGGTGTTCATGTTCCCACTCCACAACTGTCTCACACTGACGTGGCGCCATATTTCCTTTGGACCAGAGGTCTGCCCAAAGAGACTAACTGGCTGGCAGCTGCCTTGGTAGCAACAAGCTCCTTACCCAGCACTGCCTACCATTGACTGAAAGCAAGGAGCTTTATTATTGGTTGTGCATGTAGGGCACCAGAAGTCTTCCCTTCCCCCTTGATTGACAGTGTTGGACATCTCGCCCTGTCAATCTTGTGCCTGTGCCATTGCTCTGAGTAGCAGCACAGGCATGATATTGAGATGTCCAACCCGGTGTTTAACTCAGAAAAGCCCCCCTCCTAGCTAGACCTGTAAAGTGAAGCATACTGACCTGCAAAAGAAAGCATACGGCCGCTGGGTCTTGGCTCCTTTGCTGTCTAGATTCCCCTGCCTCGCTCAGGTCCCCTGCTGTCAATAGCCAATTTGACAGTGCTACTGTCAATAAGTGACCACAGCGGTGACCTGTGAACCCTTATGTCACGTGACCAATTGACATGACACAAGGGGCAGGTCACGGCTGCAGCTGCATCAAAGTGGATTTTGACAGTGGGGAGCCTGAGTGAGGCAGCAAAGGAGTCTGGACCCAGCAGCGGGAGTAGGTAATTATGCTTCCCTGTGCAGGTATGGCCAGGAGGGGGGTCTACCCAAACCTTCCCAAAAGGTGACCAACTGCTTTAATGCCTTGTATACCAATGCATTATAGCCTATCGCCATAATAGGCAGGCCATGCCTGTGGTACAATCTAATTGACATACAGTCATGGCAGGCCTGGAGGCCTTTTTTAGGACCTCGGGTGCTATGGCAATGCTTTGGCACCCCACAATTGTACTTGCAGGGCTGATGGTGACAGAGCCCCTCTATCTGTTTAGCTGTGTAGATGCTGTGGTCACTATTGACAGCGGCATCTAGGGAGTTAAATGGCTGGGATAGAGTGTTCCCTGCTAAGCACTTCCTCCATAGAAAAAATTAATAAATACAATTAAAAACATTAAAAAAACAACTTGACACACCAAATCTACTTTTGCACCTTCATTATGATTATCATCCATGTACAGAGGCTATGTCTAATGGTAAGGGAGGGGGACACAATGTCACACATTACACAATATACACATATTTGACAATGGTATGCTTGGGAGAATTAAACAATTCATTTTTCAGTAAATATTATTTATTGAGTAAACTACCTTACCCCATAGCATGGAAAATTGAGGAAAATTGGTTTTCCTAATTCAGAATAAACCCTACAAAATGTATTGATTCACTGAATTATCATTTATGTCACGATAGAGACCCCCCCCCCCTTTGTCTGTACCGAAAAAATGGTCAAACATTTTGGGGTAGACTGAGAAACAAAGGTGGTGAGTGACTTTTGGTGGAAGGCATCATAAACATCCAATGTACAGCTATGGAGTCTTCTACAGTGGGGAAAAAAAAGTATTTAGTCAGCCACCAATTGTGCAGGTTCTCCCACTTAAAAAGTGGTGGAAAATAAGTATTTGGTCACCTACAAGCAAGCAAGATTTCTGTCTCTCACAAACCTGTAACTTCTTCTTTAAGAGGCTCCTCTGTCCTCCATCATTACCTGTAGTAATGGCACCTGTTTGAACTTGTTATCAGTATAAAAGACAACAGTCACACTCCAAACTCCATTATGGTGACCAGGCTGGAAAGCCTGAATCTGCAATAGGCAAGCAGCTTGGTGTGAAGAAATCAACTGTGGGAGCAATAATTAGAAAATGGAAGACATACAAGACCACTGATAATCTCCCTCGAATCTCCCAGAACCACACGGGGGGACCTAGTGAATGACCTGCAGAAAGCTGGGACCAACGTAACAAAGGCTACTGTCAGTAACACACTAGGCCACCAGGGACTCAGATCCTGCAGTGCCAGACATGTCCCCCTGCTTAAGCCAGTACATATCCGAGCCCGTCTGAAGTTTGCTAGAGAGCATTTGGATGTTCCAGAAGAGTATTGGGAGAATGTCCTATGGTCAGATGAAACCAAAGTAGAACTGTTTGGTAGAAACACAACTCGTCGTGTTTGGAGGAGAGTGAATGCTGAGTTGCATCCAAAGAACACCATACCTACTGTGAAGCATGGGGGTGGCAACACCATGCTTTGGGGCTGTTTCTCTGCAAAGGGACCAGAACGACTGATCCGTGTACATGAAAGAATGAATGTGGCCAAGTATCGTGAGATTTTGAGTGCAAACCTCCTTCCATCATCAAGGGCATTGAAGATGAAACATGGCTGGGTCTTCCTGCATGACAATGATCCCAAGCACACCGCCAGGGCAACGAAGGAGTGGCTTCGTAAGAAGCATTTCAAGGTCCTGAAGTGGCCTAGCCAGTCTCCAGATCTCAACCCCATAGAAAACCTTTGGAGGGAGTTGAAAGTCCGTGTTGCCCAGCGACAGCCCCAAAACATCATTGCTCTAGAGGAGATCTGCATGGAGGAATGGGCCAACATACCAGCAACATTGTGTGCCAACTTACAGAAAACGTTTGACCTCTGTCATTGCCAACAAAGGATATATAACAAAGTATTCAGATGAACTTTTGTTATTGACCAAATACTTATTTTCCACCATAATGTGCAAATAAATTCTCTAAAAATCAGACAATGTGATTTTCTGGATTTGTTTTCTCATTTTGTCTCTCATAGTTGAGATCTACCTATGATGTCAATTACAGGCCTCTCTCATCTTTTTAAGTTGGAGAACTTGCACAATTGGTGGCTGACTAAATACTTTTTTTCCCCACTGTAAATACACTGTATTTTTTGAGTGGCGGTGCAAGCTCAGTCACTGCTCCCGATGCCGGATTTGAGCTTTGGCACCTGCATCGCTAGTCAGGGCAACAGTGCAGGGCCCAGATTTTCAGGGCCAAGCTAGATGTCCAGCCCTGTCAATCAACAGGCCGATGGGTGCGTCTTCACATGTGGTGGCAGTCCCTGACAGGGAAGAGCTCTTGTTAATGAGACGGATCGAGTCGCTCATCTCTAAACCAAACAGAACAGCTTGTATAAAGAGATTCATGTGTGATATTTCTAACATGGCTTCTCTTGTGATCTAACTTCTTCAGGTATAGCCAGCAAAGATGTCTTCTACATCACAGAAACACAGAGACTTTGTGGGAGAGCCCATGGGAGAGAAGCCGGTGAAGGCTCTTACTGGCATTGGTGACGTACTGGGAGGAAAGCTTGCTGATAAGGGCTTTGACAAGGTAAGCTCTTTATATACCATATAAAGCCTGATTTCTGTCAGTGATTGTGAGCCAAAACCAGGAGTGGAACCTCCACAGAGATAATGTAGAAGTGAAAGATCTGCACCTCTTCTGTGTATGAACCCGCACCTAGTTTTGGCTCAAAATGACTGATTCAAATATTCACATATATTAATTACAGACTGTCACTGCTTCTATCTGGATGTAGGCCTAAGTATATATCTATTATTGGCACTGGGCCATTGCAAATTCAGAATCCCAGCATTTACCCCACAATTAGCATCAAGGATCATACAGCTGTGCACATGAGGCCCTAGGCTACTTTCACAAATGTGCTTTGGTTTCTAATTTTGAGATCCAGCAGAGCATCTCACAACAGGATCAAAACGGTTCCGTTTGATATAACACATCAGGATGCATCCGTTCCGTTAGGATGCAGTTTTGTTAAATCAAAATGGAACAAACCGGCTCCGTCACTTAAAACAATGTAAGTCAATGGGTGACAGATTCTTTTTTTTTAAGGTCCATAAAAAACAGATCCGGCACCATTGACTTAGGCTACTTTCACATCGTTTTGGTATTCTGGTTTTGATATTCTGCAGAGGATCTCAAAACCAGTCCAAAACAGATCAGGGGTATGCTCCGTTCAGGATGCATTTAGTTCCAGCAGCATTCCGTTTTGTGACTGTAAGTCAATGGTACCTAATCTGATTTAACATAACCACACCCTAACGGAACAGATGTATCCTAATCAGTTAAATCAAACTGTTCCGTTTCGATGACCAGACACAAAAACGCAGCTTGGAGCATTTTTTTTTCCGGTCACAAGACGGAATACTACCCGAATGGAAGGCATCCGGAATGAAGCATATCCCATTCACAATACATTGTCCCTAAACTGAACCATTTTGGCCTGGTTTTGAGATCCTCTGCCGGATCTGAAAACCGGAATGCCAAAACCTTGATTAAGTAGCCTTAATAACATGAGTGATGTTATCAGATCAGTCTTTGCTTTGTCTTAATGCACCATGTGACGAAACCCGCACCTCACAGCCCACTTTGACGTCACTGGTTACCAAGACGTGATGTTACGCCTCCCTGGGAGCACGTAAGGTCAGCTTGATACAGTTTACACAGACGCCTTCTGTCCACACAGACACAGGGAGGCAGGGAGGATGAGCGGCAGTGATCCACACACGTCCGGCGTAACCCCACTCTCGCTCACAACCCTGACAAGCTGAGAGAGCCCTTTCACTGCCCCAGTGAAACAGAGCTTCCTCAGCCCGGTAGACTGCCACCAGTTCCTCGTTTAATATAAGCCTGGTCCGCTAGCGGGATTATATCTGGGTAGCTATGATTATGCCAAAACATGGACGTGGGGATTCTTGATCGAGATACAAGAACAGCACAAGATTAAATTATATATTTAATTTCCTTAAGGGCACACTAAATAAACACAGAAGTACACAGAGAATGGATACAGTGGTCTGATTTGGAAATACAGCTGGTATGGTACAAACAGAGTTAAACAGAGCAGTAGTAAGTTACTAGGTGGATGAGTGGTCCAATGGATTATGATGAGTAGTGGGGTTACTGTAAGGCCTGGCTGTAATCACATGTGGGCAGTGATGTCAGCAGTTGGTCCACAGTCCCTCCAAACACATTATTCGATGTGACCCCCTTTCAGAAGAAGACAACGGCCTCTGTCCTGTGTGGCTTTTTCACCTGCAGTCGGCCCCTCCCCTCCCTCCGGGAGGAGTTTACCCTCCCTTCCTGGACCTGGTAGCTAAAAGACCCACAAAAACCATTATGGCCCATAGCTCCAGACTGGAAGGTCACAAGGAAATGGTTCTGGTACCAACAGATCTGCCTGGGTTCCAGCTACAGGTGGAGACCAAACATGACACATTTATCAGATTCCTGCTTGTAGATCTCTGTATCTCCGCTTCCTGACATTTGATCGCTAACCTATGACTACAGGGATATGCGCCTTGGCCTCTGTGTCGCAAATATATAACTGGTTTATGCCTGTGATGGACAGGCAATTCATAATTCCTTATGAATTCCCAGTTCCATGCTGTCTGGGATTTCAGTGATCTGGCTATCAAGCTGACGCCCCCTGCTAAGGGTTTATCCTGGAGTATGACTTTGCCTCCGTGCTGGCTGTATGAGGTATGAATTGTACACATGTGGCCTTCTTTGAAAGCAGGACCCCTGTGGTGCTAGTTGACAGCAAATGGCACATTTCTCACACACCATTTCTTTGTTTTCTAGGCATATATTGTCTTGGGTCAATTTCTTGTGCTAAAGAAAGATATAGAACTATTTACAGATTGGCTGAAAGACATCTGTGGCGCCAATGCAAAGCAAGCACGTGATTGTTCTTCCTGACTGAAAGAATGGTGTGATACTTTCTTGTAAGACTGTTGCCTTCCAAAGTCAAACCTCCGAAGTCCAAGATCAGCCATGTCTTGTGCTACCTGTAATATCCATCTATGAGCAAGAAGCATTCAATTGCCCCTAACTAAAAGACCAGATGTACAAAGAAGATGACGTGCATTTGGTCACAACAGCTCCCTGTATTTCAAGAGCTTCTGAATGTCCATTGGTAGCTCTATCCATATTGTAGATATAATTGTAATGTTTCTTTATTCTGACAACAATACATGGGTTGTGCTCTATTTGTAGTTATAGAAAGTTATGGATAAGTTTACTTTAAGCAGTTTCTATGTGGTCACCGGCTCAGAACCATAAGTAGGAACATGTTTTTATGATGAGAACATTAGCCTGCTCTTGTAACCTTCTCACGTGTTACCTCTACATGTTTGTTCTGGTTTTAAAATTAAAACAGTACAAAATTCTAGTGTTAATTTTCATATTTAATGAACTTACAGCTCATTCTCGCTTAACCAGGGCTCTGGAGTTGGTATGCCAAACTTTTGATTCTTCTTTTTCCTTTTCATCCTCCATGACGGCATTGCCATGAGAGAGACCTTCCTCCAACCAGGCGGGGACAGTAGGAATACATTTTACTCTCCATTGACTCCTCCTCAGTGTCTTCCTGTCTCTCCTGTTGGGGAGAACTCTTTCTCACAGCACTTTCTGTGAAGATGTTCCTGTGTGGACAGACAGAGGCGTTTTATCTACAGATATGCCTCAGAGCATCTGTGGGTGGGACCTTTTAAATGTGCAGCGGGTCATACCCATTGATCTTAGCTGTGGCCTTCTGGATAAACTCCTTGGCTCTTGTGCTGCAGTGGAGCAGTGATAGCCTCCGCTATCTGTTACATGTGTAAGATGTGTACCGCGGTGGGCTCCCCAGGATACAGCGAAGTCACGAACGAGGAAAGCAATTCAAACACCAGTTTTGCCAAATCCGTATTTTTTAAAGTTTAATGTGGTCATGAACGCAACCACAGATGCTGGTAACACACTAATACATTTACATACACCCAGACAGGAGGCTGAGACCATTGTGTTGTACAGCGTGGCACCCTCCGGTGGATGGTGGCGGTATTACTGGTAAATTTACCTACTGGTGGGCTCAAATAGATCAGCCATGCCTTACCTGTTATTATCCTAGAGTCAGGAACAATTGTTGAGTGCGTAATGCGGGCTAGCCTGCGGTACAGTACAACAGTTTACAATCTTATTCCATGCTATAACAATTCCCTCCCCCAACAACTGGTTAAACAGCACGTGCTATAGTGTTTCTCCTGAATACACCACCCGGACTTGAATAAGTTGTGACGCTTCTCAGCTCTCAGGTGTGAACTGACACTTTAAACGTGAAGTCCTTGATAAGAGCAGTTAACAACAATTGTGGCCTGACAAACAGCAAACCTAACTAACTACAAGCCTAGGATCCTAGGCGCCAAAACTGTATGAGATACATGCACCATTGGTCTTACCGACCAGGGTCTGCTTTGTGTAAGCTGGTGACTGGGACGGAGCAAGGGTTTCTCCAGCAAACATGTGGTACCACAGCTCTCATTTGTGTTCCTTGCAGCAATTCCCCTTCCTCTAGACAAGATCAGGGCAATGGACAAGATCAGCTCCCCTTGGCTGCAGCTCCGGTCCCTCGAGGATGCTCTCACGCCTGGATTTCGATGGATTCTCCTGGATGCCTCTTCCAAGCTCACCCCAAGATGGCTGCTGCCTTCCTCTCCAGGCTCTGTAACTCCACCCCCTGAGAGTGTTCAATATCACATGAACCTAGAAATGCAGTCTTTTTAGCTATGCTTAGGAAATAACGGGCTCTTGTGGCCAAACAGCAAAATGTCCAAATTATTTAACTTCATTTATACAAATACAATGTCCAGACAATGTGTGGTGTTTCCTCATTTCACGCATGCAGCGCTGGTGGATGATGTCAGGAGGGGGCCTTGCAGAGGTGGCTATGATACTGCCAGCAGGCTTAGCCCAGTGTGGTGTATCGCTCACACTCGGTTCAAAGTGGATCTCGGCTTCTGATCTAAGATCTGAAGGTGGGAGACTATATAAAGAGGGGTTATTTGGTATACTGTTACCTAACACTACTGGGGGATGGGATGGAAGCCTTTCAGTGCTCCACAGTCGTGAGTAGAAGTGGATGCATGCACCTAGCATGGATGTATGTACCTAGTCTAACCTAAGTTCCTACTGTTGTCTTTTCCTCTGGTTGAATGTGGTGTTGGAGTGAGACTAAAGGAAATGTGTGATTTGTCTGCCTAAACTGCCTGAGTCATGTAGAACTAAGTTACGTCAAAAGTGTACTACAACTTTGGCCACAGACTTAGTATCGTCATTAAAGGAGTAACTAAGAGATGTTGCTAGGAAAGAAATGTGTCTTGTGTTATGTGAAGTATCTGTTTCTTAACCCCTGCCTTCAATGTCTGGGCAGAGAGAAAGTTAAACCATTATTTGAGAATCTTACTCTGCTAGTTCAGATTCTAAAGCTTTTTCTAGAGATGTTGATTCAGAGGAGTCTTCAGATTCAGACACAGAATTTAAAAAAATCTGTTTTCTTCTGACGATACTAAAGGGTGTACTACACCTGACGGTTTTTCAGCAGATGATCACTAACGAGCATGCGTAGTAACGCTTGTTAGCGATCATCTGGCAGTATAAAACTGCCACCGAAATCTTGTGGTGCTAATCATAATCTGCTTCCGGCAAACAGCGATTTAGTATAGAGAAGAGCGATGGCACAACGATCGCTCCTCCCTATACTGGGGATGAGGTCGCTGCATGTAATACCAATGGTCTCCTCTGCTAGCGAGCAGGCGATTGCTGGGAAGGAAAGTTTCCTTCCCTACAATCGCCTGTTAAATAGGGCTGTGTAATACAGCCTTTAGGAATTGGCCATGACTCCTTTTCAAGATTTATCTGATCATTTGGTCATAAACCGTGGTGGGAAATTTCTTTTGAGAGATTAGTGAACACATTTGTCTTCTCTTAGGCTACTTTCACACTAGCGGCAGGCCTGATCCGGCAGGTGAAGGGTGCTGCCGGATCAGGCCTGCCGCAGTGACATGTGTGGAGCCAGAACTGCGCTCCGGCCCCACACATGTCACACAGTACATACATACACATAAACATACACACACATATACACAGACAAATACACATACATACTTACATGCTCCCGGCAGGTCTTCAGAGCGTCGGAGGGACAGGACGGCTCGCACAGGTGACGATTCCCCACAGCGCCCTCTGCTGGGCGCCTGGTGAAATCGTCACCTGTGCGCGCCGTCCTGTCCCTCCGACGCTATGAAGACCTGCCGGGGTGCATGTAAGTATGTATGTGTATTTGTCTGTGTATATGTGTGTGTATGTTTATGTTTATGTGTGTGTCTATGTCTGTATGTGTGTATGTGTAGCCGGATCCGTCATGAACTCCATTGAAAGTCAATGGAGGGCGGATCCGGTTACCATTGTGGTCACACCAGACGGATCCACCCCCATTGACTTGCATTGGGGGTCATTCCGGATCCGTCTTGGTGCGGATGCCTGGACCGGAGAGCAAACTGCAGCATGCTGCGGTTTGTTCTCCGGTCTGAAGACGGAACGGAATGCTTTCAGGAGCATTCCGTTGTCTTCAGTTCAGTTTTGTCCCCATTGACAAAACTGAAGCGTTTTATTCCGGTATTGAGCCCCTATGACGGAACTCAATACCGGAATTTTAAAACGCTAGTGTGAAAGTAGCCTTAGTAATCACATGGTCCGATGATCAACCAAAAGCTCTTTCTAATCTTTGCCCCATGTAGGGTGCACCAAACAGCTGGCATACTGGGCAAATGTTTGTTTGTTGTCTGATGTGATCTTTAACCCTTTCAGTACCGAGCCACTTTTCACCTTAAATCCCAGGCTGATTTTTGCAAATCTGACATGTCACTTTATGTGGTAATAACTTTAGAACACTTTTACTTATCCAAGCCATTCTTAGACTGTTTTCTCGTGACACATTGTACTTCATGACAGTCATAAATTTGAGTCGATATATTTCACCTTTGTGAAAAAATCCAAAATTTACCAAAAATGTAGAAAAAATTTCAATTCTTAAAATTTCAATTTCTCTGCTTTTAAAACAAAAGGTGATACCTCATAAAATATTTATTACTTAACATTCCCCATATGTCTATTTTATGTTGGCATCATTTTGTAAATGTCATTTTATTTTTTTAGGAAGTTAGAAGGCTTAGAATTTTAGAAGCAATTTTTCAAATTTTCCAAACCATTTTTTTCAGCACCAATTCAGTTATAAAATGATTTTGTGAATCTTACCTAATGGAAACCACCAATAAATGACCCCATTTTAGAAACTACACCCCTCAAATTATAAAAAAAAACTGATGTTACAAACTTTGTTAACCCTTGAGGTGTTCCACAAGAATTAAAGGAAAATGGAGGTGAAATTTCACTTTTTTGGTAGATTATTCATGTTAATAATTTTTTTCTTGCAACACAGCAAGGATTAACAGCAAAATAAACCTCAATATACATTACTCTGATTCTCCAGGTTACAGAAATACCCCATATGTGGTGGTAAACTGCTCTATGGGTTTGTGGCAGTGGTCAGAAGAAAAGGAACGACATATGGATTTTGAAGGCAGATTTTGCTAGAATGGTTTTTAGGCACCATTTTGCATTTTAAGAGACTCTGACGTACCCCTACAGTGGAAACCCTCAAAAAGTGACCCCATTTTGGAAACTACACCCCTTAAAGGGGTTGTCTCACTTGGAACATTTATATTTATGTTAAGCACAATGCTATAATAGAGAACTTACTAATATACCGTATTTTTCGCTTTATAAGACGCACCCGAAGATAAGACGCACCCCAGATTTTAGAGTAGGAAAATAAGAAAAAAATATTTTTCATCAGACCACATATCTGACCCCCCATAAATTTTAGGACATCACATCAGGCCCCCATCAGACCTCAGATCAGCCCAGCGTTCCCCCATCAGACCTCAGATCAGCCCAGCGTTCCCCCATCAGACCTCAGATCAGCCCAGCGTTCCCCCATCAGACCTCAGATCAGCCCAGCGTTCCCCCATCAGACCTCAGATCAGCCCAGCGTTCCCCCATCAGACCTCAGATCAGCCCAGCGTAACCCATCAGACCTCAGACCAGCCCAGCGTAACCCATCAGACCTCAGACCAGCCCACAGTGCCCCCATGAGACCACTCTGTGCCCCCATCAGACCTCAGACCAGCTCACAGTGCCCCCATTAGACCACTCTGTGCCCCCATCAGACCTCAGACCAGCTCAGTGCTCCATTAGACCACTCTGTGCCCCCATCAGACCTCAGACCAGCTCACAGTGCCCCCAGTAGACCACTCTGTGCCCCCATCAGACCTCAGATCAGCCCAGCGTGCCCCATAACAATAAAATAAAAAACTTCACTTACCTGTCCAGCGCCCCGGCTCCGCTCCGGCGCTCCTTAGGCTTTCCGGCCCGACGCTGCACTGTCACCTGACTGCGTGCAGCGTCAGGTCATAGTGCGCGCACTACGTCCTGACGCTGTATGCGTTCAGGACAGCGCCGGGCCGGGCCGGGAAGCCTGAGGAGCCGCGGCAGGACAAGTAAGTGAAGTTTTTTATTTTATTGCTATGGTGCACGCTGGTCTGATCTGAGGTCTGATGGGGGGGGGTCCCGGCCCCCCGGCAGCTAAAACATACAAGTGAGCACTTCCATAATGGAAGCGCTCACTTGTATTCGTTTTATAAGACGCACTGCAATTTTCCCCCTACTTTTGGGGGAAAAAAAGTGCGTCTTATAAAGCGAAAAATACGGTACTTCTTTATAAAGTATTGCCTCCTCTCCATACAAAGTGGCCTTTTGTAGGCCTCTGTCTCTGTGCGACATTTGTCTGGGTCGCAGTCAAAATAGCCACCATTAACAGGGTGTGAGTTAGGTCTATGATAGTTTCTGCACGTCACGTTCCAGAAAAAACAAAACTACAAAAAAATATGTAAAAAAAATATATAAAAAAAATAGTTTTTTTGTTGTTTTAGCTCAGTGATACAAATCCATTTCACACAGCACTGTGGAACCATTCTGTGTGTCACAGTTCAGTACACACTCCAATCCGTATTTTCTGTCCAGGTGACACTTTCTGTACGTCACGTAATCCAACTGGGTCTTTTGCTCTCACGTATATAGCTTGATCACAAAAATCTCTGTGCGACATTTGTCTGGGTCGCAGTCAAAATAGCCACCATTAACAGGGTGTGAGTTAGGTCTACGATAGTTTCTGCACGTCATGTTCCAAAAAAAACAAAACTACAAAAAAATATATAAAAAATATATATAAAAAAAATAGTTTTTTTGTTGTTTTCGCTCAGTGATACAAATCCATTGCACACAGCAGTGTGGAACCATTCTGTGTGTCACAGTTCAGTACACTCACTCCAATCCGTATTTTCTGTCCAGGTGACACTTTCTTTACGTCACTTAATTTAACCAGACTGAACAAGTTTGTGGGTTTCAGTACACCAGGCCCATTTATTTTTTATTTTTTTATATAATACACTTATATACAGAAAATGTTGAAACCCAGGGCTAAGGGTCGAGGACGAGGGCGTGGGCGTGGGCATTCAATTACTGCAGGGGGCAGAGGCCGTGGTCCTGGGCAGGGTGAGACAGTACCTGCTGATGAGGGAGCAGGGGAACGCCGCAGAGCTACACTCCCTAGCTTCATGTCTCAACTTACAGGGACACGTGGTAGAGGACTGTTGAAACCACAACAGTGCGAACAGCTGATATCGTGGATTGCGGACAATGCTTCAATTAATTTGTCCACCAGTCAGTCTTCCACGCAGTCCACCCACGTTACCCAAGGGAGCACTCCTCTGGCTCCTCCACCTCAACCTCCTTCCCCCCAGTCTGCCCCCTCCCAGGAAAATCTGGAATGCGATCCGGCATACTCTCAGGAACTGTTTTCTGGACCCTTCCCAGAGTCACAAACCACTTCTCAGGTTGCTGCTGACCTCGTTCCCGATGCCCAAGTTTTCCAACTGTCGCAGTCTGTGGGTGATGATGATGATGATGACAATGTTGAGTTAGTGGAAGAAGTTTGTAAAGAGGTGTCGGACGATGAGGAGACACGGTTGTCAGACAGTGGTGAAGTCGTTGTTAGAGCAGGAAGTCCGAGGGGGGGGCAGACTGAGTCATCGGAGGATGACGAGGTGACTGACCCAAGCTGGGTTGATATGCCGAGTGAAGACAGTGCTTCTGAGGCGGAGGCGAGTGCTGCACCAGAACAGGTTGTAAGAGGCAGTGGTGTGGCCAGAGAGAGAAGCAGGGCCAGAGCTGGTGCATCAGAAGCAACTGTTTCACGTAGTGAAGCTCCCGTGGCAAGGCCTAGATGTTCGCAAGTCTGGAGGTTCTTTAAAGAAAGTGAGGCTGACCAACGGACTGTGGTGTGGAACCTGTGCTACACCAGGATCAGCAGGGGTGCCACCACTACTAGCCTAACCACCACCAGCATGCGCAGGCATATGAGTGCTAAACACCCCACTCAATGGAACCAAGGCCATTCACCACCTCCTGCGGGTTACACCACTGCTCCTTCCCCTGTGTCACTCGCTGCCTCTGCTAGTCAACCCCCTGCGTCACTC